>JASTWQ010000583.1:0-109188 GCA_035220615.1 Leptothorax acervorum
TCTTAAGATGCTAATACGGCTTTGTGATTGATTTAAAACGTTTTAAGATTGTACTTAAGACGTTCTTAAAAATAAGATCCGACTATGAATATCAGCCTAAAATGCATAAAGAATGTAGAGGTGTTAGCATCACGACAAGAGAAATATAGGTACTATACTTCCGTTAAAAAGCTTTTAATAAATAAATAGTGTAACTTCACATATTATACCAATCAAAAGTTTGAGTTGTTACATTTGCGAAATATTATTTAACTTCAACATAAAGGTTATGTAAAAATTGTACACAAAAATAACTTCAAATTATGATCAAAAATAACGCTAAAATTATATGCTTTTAAAATATACAAATCCGGAATTTGGTACTCACTATTTAACTTAATAAATGTATAAAGAGTGTGCGGTGCTAGCATCACGACAAAGTAAAATACACATTGAAGAAATTAGTTGCTGAGACAATTTTGGTACTAAAATAATAATACTATAATAATGTACTTTTAAAATATACAAATACAAAATTATTTAATATCATCTTTTTAAACGACAAATTAAAATTTTATCCTAATTGTATAGATATTCATTGTAAAGCCTGCGGCGCACGATACGATTTTTCTTACTAGATATGCGAGTCATTTTGCTAGTAGTCATATGCAATTTCAATATTGGGTGCCGTTTTACTAGTTGTGTGCAGCACGTATAGCAGCAGGCAGCACACAACATTTCAAGTTGCATAGCCAGTATGACTAATATGACTACTCTAGCAAAATAACTAGCATACAATTGTCAGTAATAAAAATCGTCTATAGTGTGTCGCAGGCTATATTGAAGTTAATTACAAACAATTACTTAAGACTAGAGTTTCTAGTTATACAATGAGAAAACGCAACCCCAAACATACAAGGTGATTTGAACAACCCTATTGTCCCGCAAATGTCAAATCCTGGCCGGTATTCATAGTCGGATCTTATTTCAAGACGTCTTAAGTAATGTCTTAAGACTCTAATACGGCTCTGTGATTGGTTTATGACATCTTAAGATTGTACTTAAGACAGTCTTAAATATCTTAAATATAAGATTCGACTATGAATACCTGGTCCCCTGACTCAATTCTAAAACAATTTTTCTTGTACCAAAATTTCTCCAAAGCTTAGGGTTGCGTTCCGATATTCACCGCGAGTACTGAAAAAACAGTATCAATATAATAAAAAGTGTGCAAATTAGAAACTTGCACATTGCTTCATTATTTTTGTCGCTCATAAAGTTTAATTCTATTAATTAATCTACGAAAAGTTTGCCAATTTATATAACAAATTGGCTCTTCATGGACAAACTTTATAAGCTAAGCGAAAAGAACTTACACATTGCTTCCCTCATTTTTTTCGCTCATAAAGTTTTCTTTATAAGGAATTTGCCAAATTATTAGCATATAATATTGAATTCCTCATAGAGGAAGCTTTATAAGCGAAAAAATTGATAAAGCAATGTGCAAGTTTCTAATTTGTACATTTTTGTTATATTGGTATAACAATATTTTCTAATTCCATTATATTCTTTAGTCTTTTCTATCTCTATTTCATATATAATTCTTAAAGATTTTATTGATTAGTTTTTGAGTTCCGCTTGAAATTTCGGGAAATTCATAAATTCGTACATACATAGAAGCTGGGCCTTATCAACCAAATCGTAAAGAATTAAGGGAAAATGGGGCAGGGGTTGAGACACGAAGCACGTTGAGCCACTGCTGGTTTGAGGAAAAGGAGTTTTTTTAGATAGGCTGCACTATCGTTACTACATGCCTTATTTATCCAGAAGATAATATAACTAGTTTTTACAGTCAGATTGTATTGTTTTGTGGTGAGCAAAAAATAAGTGTTTTTGAGTATTAAAAGTAAATTTTAGTTTTTTAAGATAAACTAAATTAATTTATTTATTATAATTGTAGAAATTTTAGATTTATTACTGACTGATAGCCTACATAGTTGTGTTTAATTTGTGTTTTTGCACAGTAATCAATTGAGACACAAAACTTCTTGGGACAAGATGAGATCTTTAAAATAACTGTATTTTAAAAGGTTGTTTCTTGTTTTAGATTTGTTGCTTATTAAAGATGGTCGAACATCGGAAAAAAACCTCGTTTTTGGTTCTTTAAATTTTTTTGTTTTGATTTTTTTACGTTTTAATATTGTTCCTATCTAATATGTGTATATACAAGGTGTCCAATTTTAAATGCCGCAGGAAAATATCTCGAAAAATATGGAAGGTTAAACTAAAGTTGCATGGTTTGATAGGGGCCACATGATGAAAATATGGACTTGACCTTGAGTGATCTTCTCAAGGCCAGGTCAATGTGATCGTTGTTTCCTTAAATAGAACCCCCCATTTTTTATTGCATATTCTTATAGCCCTTATCGGGTCGTTTTCAAATCACTATAATATAGCTCTCTTTCGTTGAGAATTTTCTGAGATATTTCAAATTTTGTCATGATATTTTTAATACAAATAGGAAATATCTCGTAAAGAATTACTTTTCGATGACTTTACCTTCATACTTTTATACGTAAAATAATGGAAGGAATATTGTTGTAAAAAAATCAGAAAAAATAAAAGTGTAAAAATAAATATTATTATTCGATTTCTTTCATTATTCTACGTATAAAAGTATGAAGATCATAGAAAAGTGAATACTTCGCAAGATATTTCATATTTTGTATTAAAAACATTATAATAAAATTTAAAATATCTCAGGAAACTCTCAACAAAAAAGAGCTTTATTATAGTGTATTGAAAACGTCTCGACAAGGGCTACAAGAAATTAGTGGTTCCATTTAAGGAAACATCGATCATATTGACTTTGAAAAGATCACTCAAAATCAAGTCCACCATTTTCATCACGGCCCCCATCAAAACATGCAACTTTTGTCTGAAACATCTTTTCGTATTTTCCATATTTTCACAGATATTTGCCTACGACATTTAAAATGGGACACCCTGTATATCATATAACGTTCTAATATTGTTCCTATCTAATATATATATTTGTGTTATTATGTATATATATATATATATATATATATATATATATATATATATATATACGGGGTGTTAGAAAAGTCTGGAAACGGTCAAATATCTCGAAAACAAAACATTTTAGGAAAAATGTTTCATACAGTAGTTGTAGGGTTTAAAAAGATCTGTTTACTGACTTTATCAGTTTGATCTTAAGTGGCGTCGTTTAGGTCAAGTCAGGGTCACTTTGAATTTTTTAAATTGGACCCCCTATTTTTTATTGCATATTCTTGTAGCCTTTGTCGAGAAGTTTTCAAAACACTATAACAAAACTCTCTTTTGTTAAAAATGTCCCGAGATATTTCAAATTTTGTCATTAAATTTTTAATATGAAATATAAAATATCTCGTAAAGTATTCACTTTTCGTTAACTTTATCTTAATACTTTTATGCATGGAATAATGGAAAGAGTCAATTGTAAAAACAGAAAAAATATGTTAAAAATTTGATTGCATTTTGTAGACGCATTCAATTTTACAAAATTGCAAATGTAAAAATTAATATTATTGTTTTATTTCTTTCATTATTCTACGTATAATAGTATTAAGGTAAAGTCATCGAAAAGTGAATACTTTACGAGATATTTCATATTTTATATTAAAAATTTATTGACAAAATTTGAAATATCCCACGAAATTTTTAACGAAAGAGAATTCTGTTACAGTGTTTTAAAAACGTCTCGACAAGAGCTACAAGAATATGCAATAAAAAATAGGGGGTTTAATTTAAAAAATTCAGTTACCCAGACTTGACCTAAACGACGCCACCTAAGATCAAACTGATAAAGTCAGTAAACAGATCTTTTTAAACCCATAAACTTCCGTATAAAACATTTTTCCTAAAATGTCTTATTGTCGAGATATTTGACCCTTTCCAGACTTTTCTAACACCCTGTATATTATATATACTGTCTCAACCTTCCTCACTGGATTAGAGCTCTAAAAAAGTAGGTATACTCGTCCGCCATTTTCTATCCAACCTAGTCCAATCGCATGTGAATTTCGTATACGTCAAAATACGCCTTTCGGTCTCGCGATTGGGCTAGATTAGATAGAAAATGGCGGACGAGTATACTCACTTCTATAGAATAGAGTCCTGACCGATTCCCCCTCCATGGTTCCTATTGAGTCCACAACTGACCGTTTGTAAACATGTGTATCTGTTACTTTGCACACGGACACAACACAGATGCACACAGATTTAGCTTCGGGCCCAATACTCGGTTTTCATTATTCAAAATAATACAGGGAATTTAAGGACCTCGCCATAATCATAGGAAAATTGAGTTTCGGTGAAATTTGCTAAAACTTTGGAAATAAATAGTTAATGTGATGCTGATTGAAAGTCACACACAATGGGCAAGATTCACAATAATCAACCGTTTAGGAGCTATCAGTGTTCAAAAGTCAAAATAAGTAAATGTTATTTCAGTACTATTGTGGAACAGTGTATTACAATGTATTATTCTGCATAATCATAGAACTTATTTCTTTTATTAATACAATAATATGTATTTAGGTGAAAAAATATGTATATACACTATATGAATTATGTATATGCACATGAGTGTATATACACTATATGAATTATAACCGTATAATATAATTCATATACTTGCATGATGTACATATTTTGTGTGAGTGTATATGTGTGTGTGTGCGTGTGTGTGCGTATGCGTGCGTGTTCGTGTTCGTGTGCGTGCGTGTGTACGTGCGTGTCCGCCTAATGTGGTTTTAGTAAGAAAAACTAAAGAGATGTACAAACATATTTATGTGCTCATATACAAATACAGATCCACATGCGTTGGACATACACACGCATGTATGGTATATGTATAAGTATATAAGTCTGCGCACGCATATCTTTCCTGGTAATACGATATGGAGTCCTTGCGTTCTGTCAACATTTATGGAGCACGACTTACACACTCACACTCACTGACATACACGCACAAACTCACGGACACATGCACACAACCACACAATTACATAGAGAGTTACACACAATCGCACACGTTCATACACACATAGATGCACGCACGAACGCACGAACACATGCACCTACACGCACACATACACACTCACAGCCATACACACACACATACATACTCACATATACACTCACACACAAAATATATGTATATACATGCAAGTATATACACATATACGAATTAATATTATACGATTATAATTCATATAGTGTATATACATGCATGTGCGCATATACATAATTCATATAGTGTATACATATATACATATTTTTTTACCTAAATAGATATTTTTGTATTAACTCTTAACACTCATACCAAGGTCACAGTGACCCTTGGTTTTCGAAAAATTGAATTTTTCAATAATTTCTTTACAATGTTAATAATAAAAATCATCACTTTAAACTATTCAGGCCTTTTCTTCAATGTCTAGTATATTCCAGAATTTTTTCATATTTTAATATACATTTGTTTAAGAGTTATAAACAATGTGACCCTAGTGTGTGTTATGATTGAAAAAAGAGGTGTGAGTGTTAAGGGTTAATAAAAGGAATAAGTTGTATGATTATGCAGAATAATACATTGTAATCCACTGTTCCACAATAGTACTGAAATAACATCTTATTTTGACTTTTGAACGCTGATAGCTCCTAAACGGAGCCAATTTCACCGAAACCAAATTTCCCTATAATTATGGCGGGGTCCTTTAGGTGTCTCAACGTGCCCCATTTTTCCCTATATATGAAATAGGGGTAGAAAAGACTGAAAAACATAATAGAATTAGAAATAAGCCGATATCTCAAAATTTGCTAAAGTTAGAGCAATCAAGGGCATTTCTCAAAAAATTCAAAATAAGGAAGCAATCTAAATTTACGTAACGCACACTATAGATTTTCAGTACTAGCAGCGAATATCGGAACGCAGCCTAGTTTTTGAATTATAAATGGAAACACTTACTTTATTATGGGCCGGTACAGAATATAGGCAGGAGCGACGCCGTCACAGACACGAATCACCGTCTGCTGGATTTAATTCGTTAGCACCTAACAGAGAACACTCAAATTCACTCACTCACAGAGATAAATGACTGTAACGTTTACACGGCGGCTTACAATCCGATTTAATAACTACCGTACACTATTCGATCCAAAATAATGATTCCTCTTTTGATCCTAATGTTATTTAAATAATACTTAAAAATTATGTGACTTGTTTAGAAACACTTTCGGATAAACATAGTTTGATATTATAATATTTAAAAATTTTTAAAATTTGCATTAGTTATGTAGAGATAACAATTATTTTGCACTGATATATCGGGCAAAATGACACAGTGCTAGTTTAGCTGCTTAATATATATCGCTGCTAAAAGAGCGACAATATACTAGTACATTATACGTCGAAATCCATCATGTCATTAGTACCTGTTGCAAGTTGGTAGTGAGCACACGCTTGTGAATGGAAATTTTACCATCTAATCGAAAACGTAAGTTTAAAAAATTAATTATTTTGGCACATTTTTCTTTAGCTCATTACTTTATTTATTTGTTTGATATCAAATCTTTTTATGTTTCATCATATTGAGTTTTCTTATATGAAGCCATGCTGTTGCACTTTATATATTTGAAGATATCAGAGCAATATTGCATACGGTTGCCAGCCTAAAATAATATAGTATATCATTTTGCCCTGTCACTAGTAAAATTTTTCTATCCATAAAATAAAAAGTTAGATTGTATTTGAAAAATATAAAAAGTGCAACAGCATGACTTCATATAAGAACACTCATATAAGAACACTCAATATATATCAAAAGAGACTAATTCAAATGTTTACAGTATGAAATGGGCTCATATTTAAGTGATCATTATGATAAAAAGAAGAAAAGTTTTGGATTGGATAGTATACGCGTACCCAGCCAACATGCATGTTTCAAATCGGAACATATGACGTCTTAAAGACGTCATTAAGATATCTTAAAGACGCGTTATGATGTCTTTAAAACGTTTTAATAATGTTTTTAAGACGTCTTATGTCCCGATTTGAAATATTATGTTAAATGGGTAGTTATAAAACACCGGATTATAAGCAGCCGCGTCAAGGTCTATAGTCAAAATATCACAATAATATCAATAACCGTTAACAGACACTCATCCACAGAGATAATGTCACCGTATATACTTGGCGTGAGACACTACCGTATTTCTTGATTTTATCGTCGCGTCAATGCGAAGTAGATAATAGGCTCGTGGAGGCAACGAAGCGTCTGCTGCGATTAGCTTATTGTAGCTGATCACACACGTTACACACGTCACACACGAAAATACACAGAGATTTGAGTATAATCTCAATAATCTCTGTCACTAATCACTATCCTATGTTTCTTTGACATGAGAAGGAAGTGATTGACTTTGACACGAGAGGGTAGTGATGCCACAAAGACTAATAGAGACCCTCTAATAAGAGTCTGGCCACCTGGTCCCGCTTTTTGATTGGTCCGCCATTTATGAGCGCTTCGGTATGTGTGCGAGTGAGACAGTGCTTCGCAACCGAGTGAGACAGCGAGCTCTCCCGAGTGAGACAGCGAGCTCTCTCTCGTGTGATTTCGCTCATAAATGGCGACCATCCAACAGTTGTGGCCAGACTCTTATTAGAGGGTCTCTAAAAGACTAAGCGTGCAGACCGTGAAGTTAAATGTAAATAAACTTTTAAATGTAACTAAACCGTCAATGTAAATAAACTTTTTCGTATTTGCTATGGTTTAGAAAATACAGAGCTTTATAATCTAAAAAGTGTTGAAACCCCTTAATATTTTCTAAACCATAACAAATACGAAAAAAGTTTATTTACATTTATGTATTCTACTCATGCTCCTCTTTCACCTCCTAGTCGATTAACCTTACCTTTCGAGACACCCTGTATAAAGAATCGAATTTTTACTAGTTTAAAAAAATATGGTATAAATCAAACGCCATAATATCTCTGACAAAATCCAATCTAACTATTTGTATTATAACTTAGAATTATGTCTGGCAGTTTGAAATCCTCAAAAATAAGCAGATAAAATAAAAATGTAAATTTAATAACAGGATATGACTGTAGTGGTAATAATAAATATAGAAGGACGCTCATCGGGAAATAAAGTACTCTCTCGAGATGTAATTTTTTCACCTTCTTTTATTGTGTTTATTCAAACATGACAATCTCGCCTCCTTTCTCTCTCTCTCTCTTTCTCTCTCTCTCTCTTTCTCTCTCTCTCTCTCTCTCTCTCTCTCTCTCCCACTGTCTCAGAAAAATTTTCAGCCCTCAGCCGACAGCTCGCGAGACACTGGCCTAGGTTACACCGACAGTTTGGTACGCGTATCAAGTACTATATCCGTATCAAATCTCGGTTTACACCGGTCTAACTCGAGATTTAATACGGATTTGGTACGGATATAGTACTTGGTACGCGTACCAAACGGTTGGTGTAAACTAGGCTACGAGCAGGAGTGTCAGATTTAAGCCGGGAGTCACTCGAGAGTCGGCTGGTGGGGGACCCCCTTCCATAGAAAGCATGTACTCGTGCTCGCAGGTACGTGCTTTCTCTTGCGTGCGCACGTCCCCCACCAGCCGACTCTCGAGTGACTCCTGGTTTTAAAATCTGACGCAAATCTGACATCCCTGGACACGTAAACGAATATAATGCAATTTTTATAAATATTTAGTTTCTGTAATTTCTGTTGTTACGTCCTCGATTCCTTGCGCCCCAATTTAAGTGAGCTGAAGATAATTGGTAGAGAAATCTCATGAATCTCTCCTGTTGCTGACGAACTCCACCTCTCGTACCTCGAGGTCTCCGTAAAAAATCTATATAATTATAATAATACAATATTATATAAACATTTATGTGTGTGTGTAATAAAAAAATTAATTAAAATATTACCTGAAGCATTTTCATTTTCATCGGAATCGACTACAGGACGAGAAGTCCTTGCAGGACGATCACCTAGCAACAATTTATGCAGCACCACTTCGTAGATTGTTGTAACTAACGGCAGCGGTATTACGTACAGCCATTCGTGTAATCGTAACAGAGGTCTGCTATGCTGATTAATTAGGATTAAAATCGACGATAGCATGTACGTCAGCAACAACACTAATTTCAGTGAAAATAAATTATCGAGATACAGCAAAGGTAAAGGAGCACTCTGTCCAGCAGTGCTTACAATAATGAATATGCGCGCGTCTTCCGCATGTATCGTTGCGAGTACGCTAAAAATTATTATAAAATTATATTATTTTTATGCTTTAATAAATAAATACATATTTCGTAAGATAATAAAATATTCGTGTATATAGCACTTACCACAAAGGGATAATCGCGGTTAGTATGGTTTTCTCATGCACATGCCAGCCAACCATGAATGAACCTAAAGCACACAGTACGATGCACCTAACAAAGTGCCTCGAGTTTATGTAGGACTTTTTACATAGCAGGCACCATAACGCAGGCTAAAATATATTTATTAGTTATTTAATCCGTGTCTCTTGATATATAATAATGTAAATCAGTAAAATATATTTAATACAAAACATAATTAAGTTACTTATGTTGTTACATAAGTACACTTACGAGCATTTTTACGAAAGTCAGAAGAAACGTAACGAAAGAAGTTGGAGTGGATAATATAAGGAAATTTTGCTCTTGCACTAGGCCACCCGTCATTACTGCAGATTTAACATCATTCAACCATCCTAAGCGTTTCCATATCACAGATAGCACTTTCTCTGCGCCGATATATAGAGCCCAACCATTTGCAGCCCAGTAGGAATGTACCAAGCCTCTTTTAAACGGAAATAAACGGGAAATTACCTGATAACAAAATATTAAATTAAAAGAAGGAGAAAAAATATAATTTGCAAGTTATACAAATATTACCTGCGGCAACTGAGTTCTGAATGGAGCAAAGGATACTGTTAGAACGGTCAAAACGATAAGTCCAAGACTAAATAACCGTTTAACGAAGTTTTTACTGTCCCAACAATATGATTGTAATAGCCAGACAGTGTACGCTGGTGCCACATATACATACAGGAGTTTTAAATTGAGTAAGATAGCAAACCACGTAACACCTTGCAGTACTGACATCTGGAAACAAGCCGTTTTTTACTACAAGTAAATTCGAAAGTATATTGCATGATTTACCTGCTTGTCAGTCTTCGAACAATTTGCTATTGAGAGCAACAGAATGCCAAGTAGAAAGCTATTGTACTGGAAATGTATATGATCAACTATCGGCAGTCCTATGTTGCATAATGATAAAAATACGAAAACTGTATGGCTGCTTAAAGATTTGCAAAATGTCCTGCCCGTTCTATAAAAAAATACTTAAATTTAGATTTTATATTGCATAAAATTCTCTAAAGTGCATATTTTTTTTTCTACGAAGGGGTATACTTCTTTCAAGAAAGATTTATTTAATTACAATAAATTTTATAGATATACTTACTCTCTTACTCCATAAGCAAGTATCAGATCAGCGAATATAACGGTGCCTCTCTGGAAATATACTGTGGCTGGCGAGGCATAATTCAAACTCTCCACTTCAAGCATCTCTGGATCAAAAAACGCAGCCGCTTGGCTGAGACAGTACTCAAACCACGCAAACAGAGGCGGTTAGTCAAGAGTCCAGGGAGATTGAGCGTTTACATGCTATACTATTCTCTAACAGGCAAACTATACGTGATGGCAAGCCAGTTGCGATGTACCTCGAAATCAGTAGAGCGACTGCAAGTTTAGAAAATATAAGTAAACAATCCAATATAAGTAAACAATCTTGGCATGACTTTTAGCCAGCAAAGGGATCGTTCAGAGAGCTCGCTTACTAAGTAGGAATCAGGAGAATCTTAACGCAGGTGACCAGAAAGAAGGTCTTCAACAGCGTACTATCCAATCTTTAAAGAGCAGAGGTTGAAGAAAAGGAGATCTTTCCATCATGGTAAACTTGAGTTTCTGTCAAAATGTCTTTCCCGTCAACGGGCATGTTAATCTAACTTGTAATATGCTATTTATTGACGTTAATTATAATATATATCGTGACAAGATTTGACACATTCCGCAACTGCGATAACGGCCTCGGGAAACAGACATTCGGTGAAAATATCAACGATGCGATGCCGCGTGCGAAGTGCGAACACAACAGCGCACAACAGACAGCGAGGTTAGGACGCGTGGCGCCGGCTGGCGCTTACCGCCGGCTCCACGGAGGGCCGTGTGTCTCTCTCAGAGCTTCAGCCGGTGTCGCGTGGCACGTGACACTTGGAGGTCCGGTCAGTGTCGAGCGTTCAGCAGGAGGCTGCCGGATATTTAAAGCGTGATACAGATATTTATAAAAGAAAATGATGCTGGGATAAACACAATGTTTATTTTTTAATTACACATGCATGTTTTTCTTCTATTTAGGATTAGAAGTATTATATAACTTAGAATTATATGAAACAAAAAGATTTTCGCTCTCAACCGACGACTCGCGAGACACGAGCAGGGGTGTCAGATTTAAGCCGGGAGTCACTCGAGAGTCGGCTGGTGGGGGACACACACGCAAAAGAAAGCATGTACTTGTGCTCGCAGGTACGTGTTTTCTCTTGCGGGCGCACGTCCCCCACCAGCCGACCCTCGAGTGACTCCCGGCTTTAAAATCTGACATCCCTGGACACGTTAACGATTTAGTTTCTGTAATTTCTGTTGTTACGTCCTCGATTCCTTGCGCCCCAATTTAAGTGAGCTGAAGATAATTGGTAGAGAAATCTCATAAATCTCTCCTGTTGCCGACGAACTCCACCTCTCGTACCTCGAGGTCTCCGTAAAAAATCTGTAAAATTATAATAATACAATATTATAAACATTTGTGTGTGTGTAATAAAAAAATTAATTAAAATATTACCTTGAGCATCAGTTAAAGCATTTGCATTTTCATCAGAATCGACTACAGGACGAGAAGTCCTTGCAGGACGATCATCAACTGCAGAACGAGAACTTGGTGGATGATTAACTGCAGGACGAGAGATTCGAGGTCTCCGTAAAAAATCTATATAATTATAATAATACAATATTATAAACATTTGTGTGTGTGTAATAAAAAAATTAATTATTAAAATATTACCTTGAGCATCAGTTAAAGCATTTTCATTTTTATCAGAATCGACTACAGGACGAGAAGTCCTTGCAGGACGATCATCAACTGCAGAACGAGAACTTGGTGGATGTGTAACTGCAGGACGAGAGATTGGAGAACGATCCAGTGCAGGACG
The DNA here is from genome assembly GCA_035220615.1 of Leptothorax acervorum. Taxonomy (NCBI): domain Eukaryota; kingdom Metazoa; phylum Arthropoda; class Insecta; order Hymenoptera; family Formicidae; genus Leptothorax; species Leptothorax acervorum. Next base: position 12,344 of record JASTWQ010000583.1, read on the forward strand.
AGTTGTAGGACGCTCGACTGCAGTACGACTAGTTGTAGGGCGTTCAAGTGCAACACCAGTTGCAGAACGATCACCAGGGGGATGATCACCAGCGGGACGATCACTAATATGTCCAGTTAGAATAGCCTGACCCGCAGGAAAATTTATGAAGTCATCCACATCCAAAAGCTTATCCTCGTCCTCGTCCACTTCCATCTACAATTTGGATGATAGAAATGTCGTTATCGTAATAAATATATAGATATGTATATAATTTTATACAGGTTGTGGTTTGCGATTTTCCAGATCTACAAAGATAATTACATTTTTCAATGGTTTCGATGTATTGGTCGCCATGTTGGTTCTTTGCAATTTGCAAATACCGATGTGATGCACTGACGATTTTGCAATATGCGACGCGCTCTTATCAACGTTCGTTCGCAGACACCGATTTGATGCACTGACTGATCTGATAACTAATGAAGTAATGAGACGGGACCACGGAAGTAAAGGCCACGGAAGTATAATGGTGAACATTCGTCAGAAGTTTAGATTGAACTTTGCTCAAATTTCGGCGCGGGGTTGAAGCACTGGTGGGGAAGGGAATTCGGTCGTCGGCCATGTTTATATGGATCACTCGTGCTGCTATCTACTGGACTACTGAGGATCAATTATAGGTCTGTTCTTTGTTGCTACACTGCTGTACTAATACACACTGGTGCAGTAGGTTAGAGTGATAGAAAATATAGGCCGGTATTCATAGTCGGATCTTATATTTAAGACCGTCTTAAGTACAATCTTAAGATTCCATAAGCTAATCACAAAGCCGTATTAGCATCTTAAGATATTACTTAAGACGGTCTTGAAATAAAAATCGACTATAGGTCTGTTCGCGTTTGCTGCACTTCTGAACTAGTGCAATATGTTAGAATGAGACAAATATATTTTTTTTTATTCTAACTTATTGCAGTACTTCAGAAGTGCAGCGACGCGAACAGACCTAATAAATACCGGCCATAATTTTCCCTCTCTATAAGGCCTCGATCACACTGGACGCGTCAAGCGGCAAGCAGCGAGCAGCAAACCAATCAGCGAGGCGATATTAGATTCAGCGAGGCGATATTAGCTAATATCGCCTCGCTGATTGATTTGTTGCTCGCTGCTTGACGCTTGACGCGTCTAGTGTGATCAAGGCCTAACTTATTGCACTAGTTCAGAAGTGCAACGAAAACGAACAGACCTATGGTGATAGATAGCAGCACGAATGGATGGTTCACATAAACATGGCCGACGACCGAATTCCCTCTCCTTACCAGTGCTTCAACCCCGCGCCAAAGTTGAGCAAAGTTCAACCTACTTCTGACGAATGTTCACCATTATACTTCCGTGGCCTTTACTTCCGTGGTCCCGTCTCATTACTTCATTAGTTATCAGATCAGTCAGTGCATCAAATCGGTGTCTGCGAACGAACGTTGATAAGCGCGCGTCGCATATTGCAAAATCGTCAGTGCATTACATCGGTATTTGCAAATTGCAAAGAACCAACATGGCGACCAATACATCGAAACCATCGAAAAATGTAATTATCTTTGTAGATCTGGAAAATCGCAAACCACAACCTATATAAAATTATATACATATCTATATATTTATTACGATAACAACATTTCTATTATCCAAATTGTAGATGGAAGTGGACGAGGACGAGGATAAGCTTTTGAATGTGGATTACGATTTTACAAATTTTCCTGCGAGTCAGGCCGTTCTAACAGGATATGTTAGTGATCGTTCTGCTGGTGATCATCCCGCTGGTGATCGTCCCACTGGTGATGGTCCTCCTGGTGATCATCCAGTTGGTGATCGTCCTGCTGGTGATTGTTCTGCAACTGATGTTGCACTTGATCGCCCTACAACTAGTCGTCCTGCACTCGATCGTCCTAAAATTTCTCGTAATGCACTCGAGCGTCCTACAACTCGTCCTGCACTGGATCGTTCTCCAATCTCTCGTCCTGCAGTTACACATCCACCAAGTTCTCGTTCTGCAGTTGATGATCGTCCTGCAAGGACTTCTCGTCCTGTAGTCGATTCTGATAAAAATGAAAATGCTTTAACTGATGCTCAAGGTAATATTTTAATAATTAATTTTTTTATTACACACACACAAATGTTTATAATATTGTATTATTATAATTATATAGATTTTTTACGGAGACCTCGAATCTCTCGTCCTGCAGTTAATCATCCACCAAGTTCTCGTTCTGCAGTTGATGATCGTCCTGCAAGGACTTCTCGTCCTGTAGTCGATTCTGATGAAAATGCAAATGCTTTAACTGATGCTCAAGGTAATATTTTAATTAATTTTTTTATTACACACACACAAATGTTTATAATATTGTATTATTATAATTTTACAGATTTTTTACGGAGACCTCGAGGTACGAGAGGTGGAGTTCGTCGGCAACAGGAGAGATTTATGAGATTTCTCTACCAATTATCTTCAGCTCACTTAAATTGGGGCGCAAGGAATCGAGGACGTAACAACAGAAATTACAGAAACTAAATCGTTAACGTGTCCAGGGATGTCAGATTTTAAAGCCGGGAGTCACTCGAGGGTCGGCTGGTGGGGGACGTGCGCCCGCAAGAGAAAACACGTACCTGCGAGCACAAGTACATGCTTTCTTTTGCGTGTGTGTCCCCCACCAGCCGACTCTCGAGTGACTCCCGGCTTAAATCTGACACCCCTGCTCGTGTCTCGCGAGTCGTCGGTTGAGAGCGAAAATCTTTTTGTTTCATATAATTCTAAGTTATATAATACTTCTAATCCTAAATAGAAGAAAAACATGCATGTGTAATTAAAAAATAAACATTGTGTTTATCCCAGCATCATTTTCTTTTATAAATATCTGTATCACGCTTTAAATATCCGGCAGCCTCCTGCTGAACGCTCGACACTGACCGGACCTCCAAGTGTCACGTGCCACGCGACACCGGCTAAAGCTCTGAGAGAGACACACGGCCCTCCGTGGAGCCGGCGGTAAGCGCCAGCCGGCGCCACGCGTCCTAACCTCGCTGTCTGTTGTGCGCTGTTGTGTTCGCACTTCGCACGCGGCATCGCATCGTTGATATTTTCACCGAATGTCTGTTTCCCGAGGCCGTTATCGCAGTTGCGGAATGTGTCAAATCTTGTCACGATATATATTATAATTAACGTCAATAAATAGCAAATTACAAGTTAGATTAACATGCCCGTTGACGGGAAAGACATTTTGACAGAAACTCAAGTTTACCATGATGGAAAGATCTCCTTTTCTTCAACCTCTGCTCTTTAAAGATTGGATAGTACGCTGTTGAAGACCTTCTTTCTGGTCACCTGCGTTAAGATTCTCCTGATTCCTACTTAGTAAGCGAGCTCTCTGAACGATCCCTTTGCTGGCTAAAAGTCATGCCAAGATTGTTTACTTATATTGGATTGTTTACTTATATTTTCTAAACTTGCAGTCGCTCTACTGATTTCGAGGTACATCGCAACTGGCTTGCCATCACGTATAGTTTGCCTGTTAGAGAATAGTATAGCATGTAAACGCTCAATCTCCCTGGACTCTTGACTAACCGCCTCTGTTTGCGTGGTTTGAGTACTGTCTCAGCCAAGCGGCTGCGTTTTTTGATCCAGAGATGCTTGAAGTGGAGAGTTTGAATTATGCCTCGCCAGCCACAGTATATTTCCAGAGAGGCACCGTTATATTCGCTGATCTGATACTTGCTTATGGAGTAAGAGAGTAAGTATATCTATAAAATTTATTGTAATTAAATAAATCTTTCTTGAAAGAAGTATACCCCTTCGTAGAAAAAAAAATATGCACTTTAGAGAATTTTATGCAATATAAAATCTAAATTTAAGTATTTTTTTATAGAACGGGCAGGACATTTTGCAAATCTTTAAGCAGCCATACAGTTTTCGTATTTTTATCATTATGCAACATAGGACTGCCGATAGTTGATCATATACATTTCCAGTACAATAGCTTTCTACTTGGCATTCTGTTGCTCTCAATAGCAAATTGTTCGAAGACTGACAAGCAGGTAAATCATGCAATATACTTTCGAATTTACTTGTAGTAAAAAACGGCTTGTTTCCAGATGTCAGTACTGCAAGGTGTTACGTGGTTTGCTATCTTACTCAATTTAAAACTCCTGTATGTATATGTGGCACCAGCGTACACTGTCTGGCTATTACAATCATATTGTTGGGACAGTAAAAACTTCGTTAAACGGTTATTTAGTCTTGGACTTATCGTTTTGACCGTTCTAACAGTATCCTTTGCTCCATTCAGAACTCAGTTACCGCAGGTAATATTTGTATAACTTGCAAATTATATTTTTTCTCCTTCTTTTAATTTAGTATTTTGTTATCAGGTAATTTCCCGTTTATTTCCGTTTAAAAGAGGCTTGGTACATTCCTACTGGGCTGCAAATGGTTGGGCTCTATATATCGGCGCAGAGAAAGTGCTATCTGTGATGTGGAAACGCTTAGGATGGTTGAATGATGTTAAATCTGCAGTAATGACGGGTGGCCTAGTGCAAGAGCAAAATTTCCTTATATTATCCACTCCAACTTCTTTCGTTACGTTTCTTCTGACTTTCGTAAAAATGCTCGTAAGTGTACTTATGTAACAACATAAGTAACTTAATTATGTTTTGTATTAAATATATTTTACTGTTTTACATTATTATATATCAAGAGACACGGATTAAATAACTAATAAATATATTTTAGCCTGCGTTATGGTGCCTGCTATGTAAAAAGTCCTACATAAACTCGAGGCACTTTGTTAGGTGCATCGTACTGTGTGCTTTAGGTTCATTCATGGTTGGCTGGCATGTGCATGAGAAAACCATACTAACCGTGATTATCCCTTTGTGGTAAGTGCTATGTACACGAATATCTTATTATCTTACGAAATATGTATTTATTTATTAAAGCATAAAAATAATATAATTTTATAATAATTTTTAGCGTACTCGCAACGATACATGCGGAAGACGCGCGCATATTCATTATTGTAAGCACTGCTGGACAGAGTGCTCCTTTACCTTTGCTGTATCTCGATAATTTATCTTCACTGAAATTAGTGTTGTTGCTGACGTACATGCTATCGTCGATTTTAATCCTAATTAATCAGCATGGCAGACCTCTGTTACGATTACACGAATGGCTGTACGTAATACCGCTGCCGTTAGTTACAACAATCTACGAAGTGGTGCTGCATAAATTGTTGCTAGGTGATCGTCCTGCAAGGACTTCTCGTCCTGTAGTAGATTCCGATGAAAATGAAAATGCTTCAGGTAATATTTTAATTAATTTTTTTATTACACACACACATAAATGTTTATATAATATTGTATTATTATAATTTTACAGATTTTTTACGGAGACCTCGAGGTACGAGAGGTGGAGTTCGTCGGCAACAGGAGAGATTTATGAGATTTTTCTACCAATTATCTTCAGCTCACTTAAATTGGGGCGCAAGGAATCGAGGACGTAACAACAGAAATTACAGAAACTAAATATTTATAAAAATTACATTATATTCGTTAACGTGTCCAGGGATGTCAGATTTTAAAGCCGGGAGTCACTCGAGGGTCGGCTGGTGGGGGACGTGCGCACGCAAGAGAAAGCACGTACCTGCGAGCACAAGTACATGCTTTCTTTTGCGTGTGTGTCCCCCACCAGCCGACTCTCGAGTGACTCCCGGCCTAAATCTGACACCCCTGCTCGTGTCTCGCGAGCCGTCGGCTGAGAGCGAAAATTTTTCTGTTTCAAACTACGAAACATAATTCTAAGTTATATAATACTTACATATAAACATATTCCCAATATATAGATATACACATATATAAATGCGCATACATGTCATTGCATTACTTTAGTTACAGGAAGAATTTATTTTTTCTTGCTCGTGTCTCGCGAGCCGTCGGTTGAGGGCGAAAATTTTTTTGTTTCAAACTACCAGATATAATTCTAATCTATATAATACATATAAACATATTCACAATATGTAGATATATACATATATAAATGCGCATACATGTCATTGCATTACTTTAGTTACAGGAAGAATTTATTTTTTCTCGCTGTATTAATAATAAATAAATTATTATCTGTCCATATTTATCACATTAAACATATCTCACGTGTTATCTCTTTCATTATCTACTGGAGCTACCAGTGTTACCTCATTCTTAGGGGTAAAGGATTTATTAAAATAACATTCTTCTTTGATGGCATTTGTTGAACACTGCCATATATCGTTTCTTACAGCATCTTCTATGGCTCTTTGAATCTTATCCTAAATCAACTGATGCTCTAGGTAATATTTTAATCACGAGATTCATCATTATCTTTAAAGGCGCGGGGATTTGATCCTCCAGTACAGTTTTCATGTCGTACAGGTTAACCACACCTTGCGCGCTGCCTGTAGCCACAAATTGGCCGCTCGGGGACACGGCGAGCGATGCGCAAGATAAGCACCCATCATCTACAGCACGATTGATGCACGTGCGAGTATTCAGATCCCATATGTACACCTCGTTGCAGTCTACGGTTGAATAAGAAAAAAGATATGATATACCAATCCTTAAAAATCACGTTGGAAAGTATATACAGAAAATCGTACAAGTCTACTCACTACCGTGTGTGATAAGCGTTTTACTGTCTGGTGTAAACGCCAATACCCTACATTTCGAATTCATCTTTAGTATGCCGACAAGTTCTTTAGTAAAGCTGTGTAACAAATATATTTCGCCCAGTCTTCCGCACAAGGCTATTAATTTGCCATCAGGGGACACTTCGTAACGCTGGAAATATCAAAATATATACTGCAACCTTCAATCTACATAAATTGTTTCTGATACGACAGATCGGTGATTCCACACACCTTCATATTTGTAATCCTGTGCGGCAGAGGTAATTTACATGTCTTGCCGTTCATCAAATCATAAGTATGACAATACGGATAATATTGGGAGCCAAGCAAGATTTCCGTTCCCTCCTTCATAAATGTCGCTTTGCTAATTGGATATTTTTTAAATTGCATGCTATGCAATTTCTCATTTGTATGGCCATCCACCTGTAAAGAACGATTTTTATTAATAATAATCGATGATAAACGTTCTAATAATCCAATTGATTTAACTTTGGGAGAAAAAGAGTCAAAAAATTCCTTTCTTTTTTCGCGCTTTCTTAAAGGCCAGTTCAAGTTCAAAATGTTGAAGATATATTTTTAATATTAATTTAAGATAACGTAAAATAATAGAATTATAGAATCTAAGGAAAGGAAATTACGAGAGTAGAAACGCATGTGAAATCTTTATTCATCGCGCTATATATCCGATTATATCTATCTTCTAGACAGGAAGATTTCTTAATACATCAAAATAATATTTAAATACCTGAAATAGGGATAAGACGCCTGCTGTACCAGCGACCAGAGCCACGGTGGATGACGGATAAAATTCTACGCTGGTAATAATAGAGCCTTCCGTGTGAGTGCTTTTATTCAAAGCCTTGAGCGCCTTGATGTCAATAACGTTTTTCGGTAGATTCTTTACTTTCGGCGCTTCCAAATGGCAACTGTGCTAAATACGGGAAACGATTTATTAAGATTCCAATCTACTGAGCTGAAGAAAAATTCCAAAACGCCAAAGTACCTTCAAGATATCGCTATCCAAGTCGTCGTCATCAGTCTCATCCTTCCTCTCGAGTTGAGCCCACTTGGGAGTGCCCACAAACAATTTGTATCTGTTCTCCAAATATGTGGTATACAATTTTTCCGACCTCTCGCACGGCAATTTGCGATTCTGCATGTTAAGAGCCGCATCTACACTGTCGGAAAAAATAGAAATCTATACAAATTAGAAGGAATATACAATATACGTATCAAAAGATATTTCTTTTTACGTGTAATTGTAATCATCCTCGTTTATCCATGCCGCTTCCTTTTCCTTCGACTTCGTCATACCATCGCTACGACTTAAAACTGAAATATCCTGATCCGATTCAACCTCGCTATCCTCGCTATCCACGCTGACTCTTTCATTATCCTTGCTATCGTCTACCGTTTCGGAAACATCAACTGGTTCATCTTTTGCCTTCGTCTCAGACTTATCACCTAATAAGTTGCTTATGATATCGCTCGGATCGCCAAAGACTATTTTCTCTAACCTACAAATTGAATATACCATTTAAATATTCGCGTCGTAAAAAATCGTCGTAAAAAAGCGTTCGTCTTATTCTCCAAACGTTTTTACCTAGCTTCTTCGTCAGGATCATATTCATTTTTCCGCTTTTTCCTCAAAGGCGTCGTGAACTTTCTATTGTACAACACTTTTAACCGCTTCTCAGCTTTACGCTCGTCGTCATCTCCGTTACGCTTAAAAACCTTTTTACGCGTAGTCTTCTTCTCCATTTCGTTCTATTCGACAAAACAGATTTAATGAAGATCATGATTTATGAAATTAACGATTCTGGGCCACTATTTCCAACGTCTGTTAACCTCTAACCTAACCTCTAACCGAATAGCCAACTTAAACTGTCGGTTAGAGGTTAACATGTTGGAAATAGTGGCCCTTATTAATTAAATACCGTAATATTTCTTTGTACATACCTATTATTTCTCCTCGTACTCTCTCGTAATTAGTCACATGTAGCTGTCGATCGACAAGCATGTGAAGTACACCCGAGCGCGTTCCAAAATCAAAATGTACTGACGGTGCGGCGTGCGGGGTGTGGGCGGCACGGCCTACTTGTCCCGAGTCCCGAGTCCCAACGAGTGGAACCAAATTTACTCTCGGAACTTAAATTAACGGTATACGATGCGATTTTTCGTATAAAAGTTCACATGCAATTTGATAAATTGCCGAAAATACACCATAGGTCTGTTCGTTTTCGCTGCACTCTGAACTAGTGCAATAAGTTGGAATGAAAAAAAATATATTTGTCTCATTCTAACTTATTGCACTAGTTCAGAAGTGCAGCGAAAACGAACAGACCTCATGTAACACGCAGCGTTTGTAGTAATCGTTTTTCACCACACACACACATACTCCCGAATAGTCTCGATTCTATAAACGTCCCGTTGATCTAATCTCGACGACGCGACGCGGACGTCTAAAGCGGCTCATAACATGTACGAGTTTGATTCGCGAGCCGGACTCAAACGTTTTTCACCACACACACACTCCCGAATAGTCCCGAAATTTGGCTCGTCGGATGCCGAGCCCGTCTTGTAACATCTCACCCACGAACGAGTGGAAACCGAGCCGAGCCGGACTCGCGACGTGTATAGGCCACTTTACGGTTATGTTTTTTACTCCTGTCACCTCACATGTGATCGATCGATCGAACTAAACATGAAACAGTGGCGCCGCGGCGCACTGTGGCGAGAATATGAAAGTAACGCTACCCCCACCACCACGGCGCGCCGCGCGCCGTGGCGAGGATGTGAAAGTGACGACGACGTATCTTAATGTAAAATTTTCAGGTCTGGACTTTTGCATCGCAATATATTTTTTCGTAGGCCACGTAGGGGAAAAATAAAAATACTTTCATTATATAAATTTGGTCCAAGCTTTCCATTGAGCCTAGTTAGAACTTGATCCGTTCACTAGTTATCGAGATCTCAAAATCTCGAGTACTCTCAACATATATATAATTCGTCGCGTCGCGTATATAGAGCCACGGCTGTCTCGCTCCGCGCGTACTTGGCGCGAGACACTACCGTGTCTCTTGAAATGATGAATGACCGCGCCGTCGAATAAAGATAACACTATAAATATTTGGGCCAGTGCCACGCTTGGTCCTTTTGGATATTTAACCCTCCAGTGGGCGCGTGAAAACTTGAAACGTAAATTACACCTCACATTATTTATGCTATAAATATTAAACCAATTAATATTTTTTGTATTCTGCCACTGAGAAAAAAAAGTTGTTAACTTGACTAAATATTTTCAACTGATTATAATTTTTTTAAATGAAATGTTTATATGTATTTAAATTAAATACGACATATTAAATCTAACATGACGTGTAATTTGACTCAAATACTTAAATATTTCAATTAAAGAAATAATAATCAGTTGAAAATATTTAGTCAAGTTAATAACTTTCTTTTCTCAATGTGTTTAATATTATTCATTGTTGCACATATATTAAAGTATATTAACATGTTAAAACTTTATTTTTAATGTTCTTTCGATAACAATCGGTTCTGTACTCGAAATAAGTCCAGAACATTTATTTTTTACCTGTTGTGAAGTGTGAAATACACCCCACGCACCTGCTGGAAGGTTCAGAACGATATTAATGCTTGTGTGAAATTTCTCAGCAAATTTATTGTAATCTTTCCATTTTTTGATGGCTTATTTCGATTGCTATAATCTTGATATGAATATCGCAGAAAATTCACTCACATTAAGTTGCCCTCATTACACACGGACGGTGACATTTTATCTGCTGCACGAAATAAAGTCCCTCGACAGTCCCTGTCGAGACGCGATATTATAATATTAATATCATAATGTCCCTTTTGCCGGATGAGGACTACGTAATGATGGAGTAAATTTTTTCCACACCCATCAGACGAGCTTCCAATCGCTCGATATCGGTTAATTTTGCGCCGGAGGCGGGCGTATACATGTCGCATTACGATGATTGAAGGCGATTACGAAGGGTGCGTTGCTGCCGTTATCCGCGAGATTCGTCCCTTTTATCCGCCTCTTGTTACACGAGCGAATTATTCTGCGCGGTAAGGGGTCATCTTAATGGCGCACGTGTGGATGGCTTTAATGGTAGTGGCACGTCCCTAGCGATTTGAGACGGTTCGTATTTCCGTCGCTCTTGATTGCCAGTAAAATCCTACGCGGAATAGGGCCACGTTTTAGGGCCGAATTAAACAGTTTCGACGGGGAATCTAAAATAATGAGCGTTGTCTTCCTAATCGTCGATCAAAACGGACGGCCAAGTGATTCGCGACTTAATACTGGAAAAATCTTTTTTTGCTACAGCTACATAATTTCACGCTACCGTACTGCACATCAAAGAGATGTTAATAATACACAGAAAAAAAAGAATATTCTTGATTTGAAAATATCTTTAGTTTCAACGTGGAAATCTTGAAATAAGATTATATTGCGTTAAACGAAGAAAACTTGTTTAAATGAAGCATTTATATACTTCAACCAAGAAAAAAAGGTTAAATAAAGAGTTGAAATTCTTATATAAGAGGATTATAGTGATCTTGCTTATATACGAAACAACTATAATCTTCTTATAAGATTTTCAAGTTTTTATTTCAACATTTTTTTCTTGGTTCAACTATATACCTATAAATGCTTCATTCAAGCAAGTTTTCTTCGTTTAATATAATCGTTTAATATATAATAACGCAATATAATCTTATTTCAAGATTTCCACGTTGAAACTAAAGATATTTTACGAATCAAGAATTTATTCTTTTTTTTTCTATGCAATAATGTGCGCGATGCTATGTAATATTCGTTTTTTTTTGTATGTTTTTTTCTCAATATGAGGTAAATTAAAATGCAAGATTCTGTCGCGGATGCACGACGCGCACGAGCGAGATTAATCGTCGGTAAAAATCAATCGTCATGCTCGGAAAAGAGCGCGGTAGAAACAGATTTATGACGTAAGTAAGCGTTCATTAGCATTATGGCGCGTGCTTTCGCCTCGGTGTAACTCTGATCCGCGACCGGACTGTGTCCCGGGCTCGATCTCCGTCGGCGATTAGTCAAGAAGGACTCGCGCGCGCACACGGCAGTGCTTTCGCAGATGCGTGCTGGGCCAGTACACGCTTCTACACGCGCGTTGTACACGCTCGTGAATATCCCCGGTGCTCCGTACTCGAGAAACACGCGCGAGAGAGAAGAGGGTCGGCGCTGAGAAGGTCCACAGGGTTGCATCCTATTCGTTAGAACGAGTTTATGTCCTATGCTTGAATTAAATTATTACGCTCTCACGCGACCCAGCGAAGAATACAAAGGGAGGTTACGGCGCAGGACCCGCGGAAAGTTATGCGCGCACCTAGAGCCCCGAGTAAGAGACCGGCTTAATGGACAGGTGCATAATTTCATGTAGATTCTTTATTTCCGCCGCGCACACGGTGGTCTGGCGCGCGGTTTCGACTTCCTCTCTGCCGGGAAGGAGAGAAAGAGAGAGAGAGAGAGAGAGAGAGAGAGAGAGAGAGAGAGAGAGAGAGAGAGAGAGCGACATAGAGAGAGAAAAAGATAGATCTTTGATTTCAAATTAAATTACCGCCAGCCCCGAGGCGATTTGCAAACACATATTCGATGGATGTTTCTCGCATATTCGTGTACATACGTGCTATGCTAGCACTGGCACGTACTTAGGACTCTGGCGCGGGAATATTCGCGACGATGGTAATTTCAACGTTGCGAGTCGACGTCGAATGAATTAGAGCCGACGACTGAAAATCCCGCGCATATACTTACTCTTCTGTGAGCGCAATCTCCTCACCCCTCGGCGGCTTTTCTGCCCCGAGGTGTTAATTACGGGCGTGACGGCCACCCGCCTGTTTAATGCAAGTCTCGTTGCACACGGGCGCGTTAATTTTTGTTCATCGCCGCTTTGCTTTACAATATGGAAAGATGGCATTTTCTCTCAAAGCGTCCATTATACGCGTTCGTAGATTATTAGCGAGCGCGGGCAGAGCATTATTAGCCGGCTACCTGCTCGAGCATCTATGCCGCACGAACGTCTTCAGCGGGACCTGTCAATTACACAGATTTATGATCTCTCCTCCTCCCACTCGTCTCGTCTCGCTCGCTCTTGTCGTGGCCCTGCCCGACCTCGTGCGCCATCCTCTGCGCGTTCCTGGCGCATTCTCCGCGCCGAACGCACCACACGCTCATTAATAAGCTGCGCCGGCCGTGGGTTTCGCGTATATCCGCCTGAAATAGCAAATAATTTTTGATCGATGATCGCCTTTAATTGCGACCGACTTAATTACAGATAAATACCTGCGCGTCGATTTATCCCGGCGCTTTCGCGTTTCACGCGCCTATCAATCCCCGCAGCATCCTGATTAACCCTCGGAGATCCCACGACGCCATACGGCACCGTTTCGCAGCGTGAACTTTGCCCGTATCAATGCTTTTTTCCCTTTCCGCACGCACAATAGTACTGTTAGACTCTCGGCTCGCGCGGGGCAATATTCATTCACCGATTTCTTAACGTTCAATGCTTCCTGTTCACGTTGCACGATTTAACCCTTCTCCCACATTCGCTGGATATAATCGTGCAGGCTTCTTCGCCGAGGACGAGGTTGATAAATTTTTTTGAAGTGAAACTTCTTAGGGCACGGAGGGTGATTCGAACCGGAAGCGTAACGGAAGTCGCGTTACGGAAGTCGCGTTATGGAAGTCCGTCACGAAAAGTCGAACCTTCTACGGGAGTGATTCGATTCGTCGCGTTACGCGTTCGCGTTATGGAAGTCCGTCACGAAAAGTCGAACCTTCTACGGGAGTGATTCGGAGCGTCGCGTTACGCGTTCGCGTTATGGAAGTTTGTCACGAAAAGTCGAACCTTCTACGGGAGTGATTCGGATCGTCGCGTTACGCGTTCGCGTTATGGAAGTCCGTCACGAAAAGTCAAACCTTCTACGAGAGCGATTTGGTGCGTCGCGTTACGCGTTATGGAAGTCCGTCGCGAAAAGTAAAAAATACGTGTGGCCTCCACGCGCGACAGAAGTGAAACTTCTTAGCTGTGAGGAATAGGATAGTATCTCGTTCATAGTATCTGAATTAAAGCCTGTGTAATTCAGAAATCAAATTTCAATTATAAATTAAAGCCGATGCAATTTGCAAGTAAAAATTGATTTGTGCAGAATTAAAGCGTATATAAGTCACAAGTCAAATTTTAATTATAAATTAAAGCCGATGCAATTCACAAATGAGAATTGATTTGTAAATTAAAGCCTATATAATTCATAAATCAAATTTTAATTATAAAAGTGAAGTTTCAGGTTAACAGTTGCCAACTGTTACATTTATATGTAATTATACATGGGCAAATTTTTCTCATACCTGAAACTTCACTTTTATAATTAAAATTTTATTTTTGAATTATATAGGCTTTAATTCACAAACCAATTTTTATTTGTGAATTGCATCGGCTTTAATTTATAATTAAAATTTGACTTGTGACTTATATACGCTTTAATTCTGCACAAATCAATTTTTACTTGCAAATTGCATCGGCTTTAATTTATAATTAAAATTTGATTTCTGAATTACACAGGCTTTAATTCAGATACTATGAACGAGATACTATCCTATTCCTCACAGCTAAGAAGTTTCACTTCTGTCGCGCGTGGAGGCCACACGTATTTTTTACTTTTCGCGACGGACTTCCATAACGCGTAACGCGACGCACCAAATCGCTCTCGTAGAAGGTTTGACTTTTCGTGACGGACTTCCATAACGCAAACGCGTAACGCGACGCAACGAATCACTCTCGTAGAAGGTTTGACTTTTCGTGACGGACTTCCATAACGCGAACGCGTAACGCGACGATCCGAATCACTCCCGTAGAAGGTTCGACTTTTCGTGACGGACTTCCATAACGCGAACGCGTAACGCGACGCTCCGAATCACTCCCGTAGAAGGTTCGACTTTTCGTGACGGACTTCCATAACGCGAACGCGTAACGCGACGCTCCGAATCACTCCCGTATAAGTTTCGGCTTTTCGTGACGGACTTCCATAACGCGAACGCGTAACGCAACGCTCCGAATCACTCCCGTAGAAGGTTCAACTTTTCATGACGGACTTCCATATTGCGAACGCGTAACGCGACGCTCCGAATCACTCCCGTAGAAGGTTCGACTTTTCGTGACGGACTTTCATAACGCAAACGCATAACGCGACGCTCCGAATCACTCCCGTAGAAGGTTCGACTTTTCGTGACGGACTTCCATAACGCAAACGCGTAACGCGACGAATCAAATCACTCCCGTAGAAGGTTCGCCTTTTCGTGACGGACTTCCATAACGCGACTTCCGTTACGCTTCCGGTTCGAATCACCCCCCGTGCCCTAAGAAGTTTTACTTCAAAAATCTCGGGCCAAATCCGAGAGGTCGAGGGTCAGACCCAGGTCGATTTGGTACGGAATGTCCCGTATATATGTATGTGTGTGTGTAACTATTATACATATATCTATTTATGTAAAAATTATTTCTAAAATATTTGTTGTTCCAGCAAATAAGTAAAATAGTCCGAAGAGCGGTGGCGAAGGATCGGCGTAAGAGGACGTACGCGCCACCGTCGGGGTATGTGCCGGTGCCACCGCCAACGGCAGGGTACGTACCCGCGTCATCGCCAATGCCAGCGTACATACTGGCGCCAACGCCAACGCCGGGGTACGTGCCCGCGCCATCGCCAATGCCGGGGTACGTGCCCGCGGCTCCACCAACGCCGGGGTACATGCCCGCGCCGCCGCCGGGGTACGTGCCCGCACCACCGCCGGGGTATGTGCCGGTGCCACTTCCGGGATACGCATATAGCACCCAACAATATATGTAAAATATATTGTTGGGTGCTATATGCGAGGGGCGCTAATCCTCGCGCCCGCTATAGAGGAAGAGAAGGTGCGCGTGCTTCCTCTCCGTACGAGACATACTGGCGTAACATATATTACGTGCATTATTTAGCTTAGATTGTACTATTTGCTTTATTCTGACTGCATCAGATTTGTAACATTACTATATAACTGCATTACCGTTACGTGCGGGATTTTATCGGTATTACACTACTAATATTGTTATATTTGAATGGTGATACGTGCGTTATATCACTTACGTTCATTACTTACATTCTTGGCTTGCGTTGCCATACCTGCTTCAATTTCGATATCTTTTATGTGTTGCATAACTTGTAAATTTGTATATATTCATGACATTGTAATTTTTCGCTGATTATATTTGATTTTGATCCATTGGAAGAGGCTGATATCAATTGATTGAGATAATTAAATCCTTGGAACCCGTTCATCCGAATAAGATCCTAACTGTCTACTTTCGTGCATTTTTAACAATTTTTTTTTACTTTTTTATTCCCTGATACCCGTTCATCTGAATCAGATCCTAACTGTCTACTTTCGTGCATTTTAAACATTTTTTTTTATGTATTGTATATTACATATAATTTATTATGTAATCTTACATATGCATTGTATATTTGATATTCGAATAAAAAAAATCCAAATAACTGTAGGATTTTATATTAAATGAGATGGTTCGATTGGTATAATTACAAAATAGTTTATTCGTTACAAAATAGGGTCTCGGATCTTGGACAAAAGCCACGTCTCTCTTAATATTTAAGCCGGCTCGCTTGTTCGATGTTTTCGCTTTTACGACCTTCCAACGACTACTGTCCACCGTTTGCTGAGTCGAGCTCTCGCCCGTCGACAAGACGAACATACATACGGACAATAACATTACCGATCATACGCCAAAAACATACACAGGCCGTTCGACCTCGCTCGAGAATCTAAACCGATGCGAAGAGAAATAAAGCGTAAAATAATATCACGTTAAGACAAAATATCCTACATAACATATTGTCACTGCGGTACATTTTATTACGTAATCTTAGATTATCTTTAAGATTTTGATACTTTGCAATAAAATATAGTAAATAAAACACATAATTATTAGATATTATTATTATTAATAAAAGGCTTCTGTCTACTCGTCATTTTTTCCTTGTATGACATCAAAAGTGAGAAATTGCATGCCAAAAATTCTTGTAATAAAGAAATGTATCCATGAAACGTCATTATAATCAATAATTCAGCACATTTGTAAAATATCCCGAACGCTTATTCCTTCCTTTATAGATAATCTCTTTATTTTAACAGTAACAATTTTTGGCATGAGATTTCTCGCTTGTGACTTTATACAGGGATAGAAGCGGCGAGTAAGCATGCAGGAGCCTAAACGTAACACACAACCTGATTAAAAATTTTGTATAAAAACGTATATACGTTTTATATGTTCCATAGAAGGACTTACAGATATAGATCTGTGTTTTGCTACAACTGATATTACTGGAACATCTCGTTGAATAGAGTTTTACAGATTTGATACAGGTTCACCTTGCTTAGGTCTCTTTTTTTAAAATAAGTATTTTGAATTATGTCGTGCAGAGAGAAAGACAGAGAGAGAGAGAGAGGGTGGGAGGGGGGAAGTGAGAAACAGTAATGGCCTCCACACACACATTTTCGTAACAGTAACAGTAAGGTTTTGACCAATCGCGTTGCTCAATTAGGCCGGTTACGGTTACGGACGGCCGAATTGAGCACCGCGATTGGTCGAAACTTTACTGTTACTGTTACGGAAATGTGTGTGTGTGGCGGCCTAAAAAAGCCCCGGACACACACTTTTTTGTAACAGTAACAGTAAGGTTTCGACCAATCGCGTTGCTCGATTCGGGAACGTACGGCCGTACGTTCACGTACGTTCCCGATTCAAGCAACGCGATTAGTCGAAACTTTACTGTTGTTCGGAGCTTCATGAATGGGTGCGTGCATGTAAATTACATGTATGGAACAGAAAAGAAGAATACGACAGATATCTGTCCTTGTCCAACGAGATATCTAAACGATATATTTCCTTGTCTTACAAAATATGTGCACGATATATCTGTCCGTGCCGAGTGCCGCGAAGTTATTGAAGTGAAACTTCTTAGAGCACGGGGGGTGATTCGAACCGGAAACGTCACGGAAGTCCGTCACGGAAGTGCGTCACGGAAGTCGCGTTACGGAAGTCGCGTTATGGAAGTCCGTCACGAAAAGTCGAACCTTCTACGGGAGTGATTCGATTTGTCGCGTTACGCGTTCGCGTTATAAAAGTCCGTCACGAAAAGTCAAACCTTCTACGGGAGTGATTCGATTCGTCGCGTTACGCGTTTGCGTTATGGAACTCCGTCACGAAAAGTCGAACCTTCTACGGGAGTGATTCGGAGTGTCGCGTTACGCGTTCGCGTTATGGAAATCCGTCACGAAAAGTCGAAACTTATACAGGAGTGATCCGGAGCGTCGCGTTACGCGTTCGCGTTATGAAAGTCCGTCGCGAAAAGTCAAAAACTTCCATGGGCGTGATTCGGCGCGGGAGTGTTACGTTAATTCACAAGTTAAATTTTAATTATAAATTACAGGCGATGCAATTCACAAATAAATAAAAATTGATTTGTAAATTACACAGGCTTTAATTCACAAATCAATTTTTGAAGTGAAACTTCTTAGGGCACGGGGGGTGATTCGAACCGGAAGCGTCACGGAAGTCCGTCACGGAAGTCGCGTTACGGAAGTCGCGTTACGGAAGTGGCATTATGAAAGTCCGCGACGGTTCTAAAGGCGTGAAAATAACGATGAATAAAAGTGATGAAACGGTTACATGCGTTCTCGCGATAGTCCCTTTCTGTAGAAGATCATACGAATCCGTTTCGTATTGATTTATATGTGCAGACTAACGAGCCGCTCTTTTCGAGGATAACAGTTCATTAATAATCAAATCGGCCGACGATATTGCACCGCGACGACGCTCCGTGTTCCGGTATATCAGTTTAACGAGGGGACGCGCATCGAGAGAAAAAGAGGGGAAAAAAGAGGACGAGTAGCACGGGTGTTGTCGATTTTTATCTACCGATGACAAATCGATAATACTCACGCCATCTTGCATTTAGACCGGTTCTGCGGGGCCGGGCAGACCTTTCCGTACCTTCGTAGTCCGCGCCTGCTTTTAATTAATCCCTCGTGCCACGATCGACCCGATGCGAACTTTGTAAAAAATGTCGAGCCGCAAAGGGAGGCAGAAAGAGAGAGAGGAAGAGAGAAAGAGAAAGCGCATCTCTGATCGCGGTACCTCGCGAGGAAATGTCTGTTAGTTTTCATTTCAATGAGCATAACCCGAGGAAGAGAGAAGGAAAGGAAGTCCATGATAGAACATCCAAGCGACTCCTGCATATCAAGGAATTCAATGATCACCCGTATTTTAATAATCGCGAACCGGTCGGTGGTCTTATCAAATTGATATTGCTGAAACTACGAAACTTCGTTAAGTAACCGTTTACGCCGCGTATACCGCGTGCGCGTTGGATTTTATTCACGTAATTCCGGTATTAATGCGGAAAGCCGCCGGAGTTAAGTTACTAACTGAGTTCCCCATAAACCGCGGGTTTCACGAGCCAAGTTTGGGGATCCGTCCATTCGGCGTCGCGAATCCCTCGTTGTCCCAGTATGCAAAGCTTGCCCATCGTGATAACCGCTTAGGAGTAGGTGACCTTAAAGGATGTCGGATCTTTCAGTCGGAATAACTGTATTGACGTTCTCGAAAGGCGTCCGAAGGCGAGGCTGCGTTCGTTAACAGGTGTTAGACGCCTCCGTGTCGCTGCAGTTATCTTTCCAACTGCACATATCCAAGCACAAATGTCTTGCCTTTAAGAGAAAGAGAAAGAGAGAGAGAGAGAGAGAGAGAGAGAGACGTGCGCGGATGACGTCGCGTTTTCTTTCCCTTTTAATTAGCCATTGCACCACCTGGTTTTCATCGGATATCTGACTGCTTCACGCTCGGTTGGAGCTCAAATCGTTTATCTTGTCTTTAGGCGATGTTGCGTAACGCTACTATCTTTATTGTTGGATATCCTAATTGCGGACAGTCCTGTCGGAGCCGAGACAAGATTATCCAAACTGAATAACATAATTTTTTTTCGGTACTTTATTAATTTTAATTGAGCAAACGGGACACGTGATTTTTGCTCGCCTACTAAATCCCAGGCTCTTCAACCGTATTTTGATTTATCGTATTTCTTGCGTCGCGACTTCAACTTTTCTTTCTCGGTCTTACGCGGCTCCCCGTCTACGTACAGAGCAGTCCGTCTAACGACGTGTCGGGCGTAAAAATGCATCCCTCCCTGTTTGCGAGCTTTATGGCGCTCATAGTTATAGTTCCGAGCGCGAGACCTTGTACGGTGAGTATGTAGGTACCTGCGCCGAGTTTTGTGGCCGGTCTTTACGCGGCTCTCCGGCGCGGTATATAGCGAGCACAAGAAGCCGGGAGACCACCGTGGAAAAAGGAGAAAACTCGGGGATGCGCCGGGGGATGATGTACCAACCGAGGGGACCGTAATCGCGAGAGTACGCGCCGCGCCAGCCAGCCTCCCGCCGCTCGTTTTACGACGCGATTTAATACCACGCTCCGCCGGCGCACGTCGATCCTGATTAATCGCGATACGTTAAAACGCCGTCAGCTGTTCGAGGACGGTAAAAGCGCCGCGCGTCTCGTATTTTACGTTTTCCCGACGTGCGTATAAACGTTTGCTCAAACGCGAACGTGTCTCGCAAGAAACCAAAGTAAAGCCTCCAACGCGATAAACTACATTCCGACGTGGACCTGATTTGCATTCGGTAATATGTTAATTCGGATTAACGCGAAACGCGAGAAGTCCCCTACCGTTCGCAATTATCGTATCATATTTGTATTATGGCTTGACGTAACTACACTCATATAAGCAGTCACTTTGTACGCACTGATCGTGAAATGCGTATCCTCTTTATGGTATTAAAGTTTGTTGCGCGCGCATCGCGCGGCGTATTTTGCATAACGAAGAGCGCGCTTGTTGTAGTTTTGTTATAAGCCCGATATACCATTACGCCGCGAGGCAGGCGTGTTGCAAAGATAAACGGCTTAATATATTTTTTCCGCTCTCGGGGCCGGGACCCCTGAACTTGGCACGGCCGCATGCATTCCCATAGGCGATATGCGCATCCAGACTAGCATCCGCGTTTACCTGGCATTTACATACGTAGATAAACACGTACGTGGCGGCTGTGGCGCATGAGTGAGGTAGCCACAGCGAGTTGATCGGGGCCCGTTCCAACTGGAGCCGTGAGCGCGCTCTCCTCGTACCTACGAAGGTCTTCGCGAACGTAACGAACCCTTCTCGTCGACGTAACCGTCGGTACATGTAAAAGAATTACCTGGAATGTAACCCGCGATGCAATTCGAATGTACATACGGTTGCAACGCGGACGAGAAGCATCAGCAACCTCTTGCCATAACGAGTACACATTCTCGTGAGATATCATCACTGAAGTTCTCCCGTAATTAATGCCGGCCGTGTAATATTCTAGCTAATAGAAATTTAATTCTTCCGAAATAAGAGTGTTTAAAAAGTATGAAAAAACGGACTGTTATGATTCGAATCCGGTGAACGTAGGTCAGGGATTTAGTTATCTCGGGCAATTGACAGCAGCTCGCTCAGGTGGGGTCAAATAAAATTATAATGTTCGAGTATGCAAAGAATGACAGGATTGTATATGCGAATAAATCAAAATGATGGCATAACATACAAATGACAAGTCAAATATGAAAATACACATAAATATGATAAGACACACAATAAATCAGTAGGCTATAAAGAAGGTGAGTATTATGAATGATCTTAAAGTTAAAAGTAATAATAGGATATAATAAAGTTCGCTGTATGCGGTACGCAAGTATAACGCAGCGAGAAATATCGCTCTGATTGCTAGATACGGGTCGTATAATATACGTAGATAAAGTAACTATTGAAATCTAGAAAAAGAAGTAACGCGAGTAACTTGAATTTGAATTATATCTTAAACGTGAAAACAAAGAAAACGCAGTTTACTTGAATATAAGAAGCAAAAGATAAATAATAGAGGAAGAATGATTAATCTTATAAATCACGAACTGTATTGCAGAATCGTCTTGTGATAATGTTAATATAAGAAGTATAACGTAAGTAGTTTTATAGAATGTAGTCCCAGAGAGGGTCGTAATGTTTGGTGAACGGAACCAACTTAATAAAAAAACTAGAGTATGAATAATATAACGGAAATAAGTCTAACGCTTGAGTAATTTATGTAGAATTTAGTGGTAAATGCAAAATCGAACACGCACACGCGGACTGATTGCGCGCATCACTGAAGAGGCGGCTCGGTGAGGGGGTATTTAGAAAGAAGTTACACTGCCGGTACGGATGCAGACTTGAATCACAAATATGCGCTTCGAATAAAGCTTAGGTGGCGAGACGTGTCGGTAACGAAACACCACGAGGAAAATCTAAACAAGCACGGGTTATTTCCACTATTAACGAAATGTGGCCGTAGCCGTCGCGTGCCGAAAGGAAGGGATCGGTGGTATTTCGCACTTGTCGCGGAATGTGTTTGTCCGACCGACAGCAAGAAATGCTCGTAAACGCACGTAATTGCGTGGTACACGCGTGGCGTCGGCCGCGCTCGAAAGAGCAATCAAACGCGTGGTACACGCCTAATCCGAGAGATCGGGTTAATGAGAAACAAAGGTACTTAGAGTTCGGTGTTCTGTTCTCAAGGATGACGAAAACGATAAGCTTTCAAGGATGCCTGGTCCAAGTAGTCGAAGGAACTGCCCCGTGGCGTTCAGCGTTGATGTGATACTTCTGCGCAGGTGGAAGTTGCAGTCTCAATAAAGCCTCGTATTGAGGAGAGGCACGCACACGCGTCGTGACGCTTAACGGGGGAAGACAGCCCCGAGGCTTCGCTGGCCTACACGCACTCGTTACAATGGGTGAAAACCGCGTATCGTATAACGATGATGAGAATGAAATCACACTATTCAAGTAAACGCGCTTAATAATGTGCTTGACCTTATAACACGATGCATTTAGCAGAAACGGAATAATAGTACATCGAGGAATCAAGACGACGATAAATCTTAACAAAGAAACTATGACTCTGTCACGCGTGTTATCGCTTCCGCGTTCCTTGCTCGACTACGCAATTCGTTGCGTCGCTGCGAGAATCGTCACCAAGCGCGGACCGGTGAGACAAAATGCGATCGGGCTCGGCTCCCCTCACCGCGCTCGCCGCCGTCGCCGTTTTACTTTCGTTGTCGCTAACCGAAAACGCGCAATATTTTCAAACATTTTCCCCGCCTTCGTTGACCAGAGTCAACGAATAATTTAGACAATATCCTTTTCAATTGAACGAGGGCAAATCGTAAAACTAGGTTGCTTCATTACGGAGGTTGACGCAGTCCCGGTGACAGCAAAAAGGTGACCGACGTTGGTTGAAGGAGATATCGTTGCTCCGATGATTCGTGTTTGATGACCTTAGTAAATCGGTCTCCGGTGTCCTAATGACTAGCAGGCTGCTCGTATAAGTGACGGCTGTTGAAATTTCCGTTTTCATCAGTGGTAGTGCCGTGGGTCACTTTAAGACGATAAAATTCCAGCTATTAAATTTATAGGTAGTGTTGGAACCACCTAGAGAAACGTCATAAAGGAAGGCTTGCGAAGGGTTGTCACAACGTACTTCTTATCAAGAAGTGTTAAGGCGTTAATGTGCTACGGCTTTGTAAGGGCCGACACATAGCCTGAGCAAGTGTTGCCACAGCGTGTTCTGTGGTAGGTAAGTAGACTCTCATGGCACATGTGAGCTGAGACAATTATCCGAGAGAGATCGGACGAGAAGCGCTTATCTGAACAATCGGCCGAAATGCGATGAAACGATTATCCGAGTTAGCGGATGAAATGCGACGAAGCGCTTATCCGAAGTATCGGAGGAGAGGCAACGGATCACTTATCCGAGTATCGGATGAAAGGCGACAGTTCGCTTATCCGAGTATTGGATGAACTAGTCCCCAAGCGTTGAGTCATTTTCCACGATATGACTCTAGGTGAAGATACGGAGGTCCTGGCCACTGCAATTGCAGAATACAGTCTGTACAGAGAAAAACAGATATAACCTTATTTATTCATAGCATAGATTGGAGAAGCTCCGGTTGATTTGCGGCCAACTTTTGCGGTGGAAAGCCTCCCCGCCATGCAGGAGAAATTTCTTGCGGTACAGTTCCCCAAACCTATCGTAAGGAGTCGGCAGAGTGAAGGCGACCTCCTACTCGTAGGAATTCGTCAGAGTCCAACTTAGGTGTTAGTCGGAGAAGCGAGCTGTTCTTGTGGAGAGATTGACCCTTAGTAATAGCTTGTATGTCTTGCTGGAAGTACACATGTTGAACGGATTTTTTCCAAAACAGTTTAGCCTTTGCTAATTTCTGCGGAGTCAAAGGAGTAGTGATGGATGTGTCTTTAGCTCGTCGTAGCTGAGCGATCACTCGCATGCATGTTGCTGTAATGCGGAGCAAACGAGTCAAGTTCGAGTAACGATGAATTAGATTCCAAAGTTCTGAGTTTAGATCCTTAACGACAGTAGCCACTTTAACTGGTCGTTCATCCAAATTGTTCTTGAGATTAGGGTTACGTAAATCATTCGGCCACTCTGATGATGGCTGGGAAAGCCAAGGTATCGCTGGCTGCACGGCCAAGGTGTCGATGGCTGTATGGCCAAATTGTAGATGGCTGCAAGGCCAAGATTTCGGTGAAGGCCGCTCGCCAATGCAGAGGGAATTTCCGGCTGTACAGTTTACTGGGCTATTTAAACTGAGTTGGGCGACCCTATTCATCCGTGGAAATAGATGTTGAAGCAATCGTAGAATCGGGCTGAGTTGAGGTTGGATCAGATTCGGCCTTAATCGTTGACTCATCAGAATTGCCAGATTTATTGTCAGGTCGATGGATGGTGGTGTGGTGTTTTCTTCCACATTTTAGGCATCGCTTCGTAATGCGACATGCTGAAGATTGATGTGTTCCGAGGCAATTGTAGCACAGCTTGTGTTTCGAAATTATTGCCATACGCTGCGGGACCGTTTTCGAAATATATTGCGGGCAATGTGCAACATAGTGCTTTGATGAGCAAATCACGCAACCACGCGACTTATTCGCCGTATCGTCCTCAGGCTTCCCTTGAAAATGTGACTTTGCGGAAGGTTGTTGTAAGCGAGGCGTTGCCTTTCCCTGTGTACACTTCTCAACAGCTTGAAGAGAGCGCAAGCGATTTAACACGAAAGCACTGAATTGATCCCACGTAGGAGGTTGCTTAGCCGAACCTAACTGGTTTTCCCAGGCTCTAACGGAATCCGAGTCGAGACGTTGAACTGCAGTAAATACAAGAAAGTCATCCCAATATTGCACAGGGCGTTGTAAGGTTTCCAAAGTGCGGTGTATCTGCATGATGTTAGTATACAGCTGTTCCATTTCGCTAGCTGATTCCTTCGTCATCCGCTTCAAGGTGGTTAAAAATTGGAGAGCTTCATTGACAAGCAATCGCGTATTCTCGTAAAAGGAGACTAAGGCATCCCATGCCTTTTGGAAGTTATCAGAAGTGAGCGTTGTATTTTTCAGCAATAGGGCTGAACCTGTCATACTCGTCTTTAAATATTGCAGCTTCTCTACTGATGTAAGCGTAGGATTCGTTATGACGATTGAATTGAATAAGTCTTTGAAGGACAGCCAGTCAGTCTGAGATCCATTGAATTTCGGCAAATCAATACGCGGTAAGCGTGCATGATGGTAAACCGTTGGAGTGTTTAAAGTAGAGAACGATGGATTGTTGGATGCAATGAACGTTGGATCGGTTGAGGTAGATTGCGTCGACGACGTTGGTGTAACTAATTCATGTCCCGGTTCGTGAATAGTATCTATTGTTTCGAGGGCTGTGAGATATCGTTGGTGAGTCGCCAAAAAAAGCTGTTCGGAAAAGTATGAGTGATTGAGCAAACGCGTCCTGTCCTCAGAACTTAATTCACGCGCGGCCATAACGATTGCATTATGGTTAAGTGACAACTCTTCCCAATTTTGTTTAAGATGCTCGAGACGCGCGCGTATTCCCTGCGACGACGCATTCGATTCTCCGCTTTTAATCAAAGAATTAGTCGAATTAACAATCATATCCACCAGAGTAAGCTGCAGCTCTAAGCGAGCCTCAATATGACCGAGTCTCATCCTGAAGCCGCACACCGGAGCCGGCTCGAAGGACCAATGTTTAAAAAGTATGAATATTATAAAGGAGATGCTTGGAACGCCCGAATAATGTATGCAGAATTAATGATACATCCGAAATCGAACACGCACCCGCGGACTTATTGCGCGCATCACTGAAGAGGCGGCTCGGTGAGGGGGTATTTAGAAAGAAGTTACACTGCCGGTACGGATGCAGACTTGACTCACAAATATGCGCTTCGAATAAGGCTTAGGTGGCGAGACGTGTCGGTAACGAGACACCACGAGGAAAATCTAAACAAGCACGGGTTATTTCCACTATTAACGAAATGTGGCCGTAGCCGTCGCGTGCCGAAAGGAAGGGATCGGTGGTATTTCGCACTTGTCGCGGAATGTGTTTGTCCGACCGACAGCAAGAAATGCTCGTAAACGCACGTAATTGCGTGGTACACGCGTGGCGTCGGCCGCGCTCGAAAGAGCAATCAAACGCGTGGTACACGCCTAATCCGAGAGATCGGGTTAATGAGAAACAAAGGTACTTAGCGTTCGGTGTTCTGTTCTCAAGGATGACGAAAACGATAAGCTTTCAAGGATGCCTGGTCCAAGTAGTCGAAGGAACTGCCCCGTGGCGTTCAGCGTTGATGTGATACTTCTGCGCAGGTGGAAGCTGCAGTCTCAATAAAGTCTCGTATTGAGGAGAGGCACGCACACGCGTCGTGACGCTTAACGGGGGAAGACAGCCCCGAGGCTTCGCTGGCCTACACGCACTCGTTACAATCGGTGAAAACCGCGTATCGTATAACGATGATGAGAATGAAATCACACTATTCAAGTAAACGCGCTTAATAATGTGCTTGACCTTATAACACGATGCATTTAGCAGAAACGGAATGATAGTACATCGAGGAATCAAGACGACGATAAATCTTAACAAAGAAACTATGACTCTGTCACGCGTGTTATCGCTTCCGCGTTCCTTGCTCGACTACGCAATTCGTTGCGTCGCTGCGAGAATCGTCACCAAGCGCGGACCGGTGAGGCAAAATGCGATCGGGCTCGGCTCCCCTCACCGCGCCCGCCGCCGTCGCCGTTTTACTTTCGCTGTCGCTAACCGAAAACGCGCAATATTTTCAAACAAAAAGCACGTTTTAAAGATCGAACGGGATTCATGTGGCAAGCGGCTCGATAATGAAACTCTCGGAAGCATTCGTCGCAACTTTTTACCCGGTACGTACCGCGCAGTGCAATTAGCGTTATCTCATCGCGATAATGTGCGAATGCAAATCACCGGAGATTTAATCAAGTGCGTTTCCGCGACGCGCCACGGCCGGCGTGTCTTTTGCACGCCGTCGCGTCGTTTGTAAAGGTGCGCTTACATCTATCATAAATAATTACCGTAAGCTCTTTACGACGATCGCAATGCTCGTCGTGACAGTTATCGTAACCTCATCGATGAGTTGATTCAACTTGAACTCTGATGATTACAACGCTTGTCTAGCGTTACAACAGTAACCTAATCTGTCAGCTTTCTCGACGCGCGAAGAAAAGTGTGTTTATAGATATATATTAACATATAGATATATTGTTTACGAGAGTTTCTTTGCTTACGACCACGATCGCAGCGTTACGATAGATGTAGGCGCACCTTAAAGGAGTCGGTATCGGAACTTCAGTTCGCAATATCTCGGGAAGACGCGATCGCGTGTGCGTGCCCGTCTTCACGGTCGCGTAACGACGTGTAGATCGGTTTTCCAATCACGCCGAAGGAAGACGCGCGTGCACGCGGAATGACGCGCGATCGCATAAAACTTGCGTGGTGTGGTGTCGCGCGCGCTGAATACGCACCGTACCGCTTATCTTTCCGCGTAGCGGGTGGCTGGATCCGCGGAATGTTTCTCACGGAGATGCTATCGTCTCATCGAAACGCGCGCTGAGTGCCCCGTGCCATTAATGTTTCTTGCACGCTCTTAACAATACGATTAATATAAATCCGACGCGCTTCCTCATATTATACGCCACTTGTATTACGCACGTGGCGTAAGAGCGGCCGCTACTCGTGTTCCATCGCGGAGAATACATTTTCTCGCTTGAACGTGGAAAGTTCAAAGTGCCGACCGTAAACTCTCGTGATGGATCAAGCAATTAACACCGCCTTGAGATCGGAAAAATTTAATTTACACTCCCTTGTCTCTTGCGAGGTCTCTTGTAAAGTCAACATTTACCAAATAGAACCTACCCATGAAATTACAATAATAAAGCGATAGTTTAGCTGAATCTAGGCTCGGCTTTAAAGGTATTTTTTTTTTTTTTTCATTAGATTCAAGCGTAAAACGTCCGTTGTATTTTTACGTGTGTTTATGCACGTGCTACGGTCACTTTAATTCATGCATCGTTTATTGTGTATACTGCGGAATTTGCATACGCGGGCACACGCGTATTTATATTGCCCGTGGGCGCCAATAATAAAGCCGCGGCCCGCGGAGTTTTATAATCCGAACACCCGACGCGTCGTGCCACCTGTTTCATATATCGTAGGCATAAATAACTGAACGCTAAAATGCACCGCACGTGAATGCACCGCTCGTAAAGAGCCTTATGGTTTACATAAAATGCAATATATATACATTTAAAATTACTAAATCCTTCCCGCAAGTGGACCGACCGCGCAGCCATAACGCGTGCACGCGAGTAAAGACATTCTTTTTCAAATTCACGCGTTTCGTACGCCGCCCGCTACCGGCCTACAGCGACGAGAGAATTCGACATCTGGATAGCGTTTTCCATTGGGAAAAACTCGCAGCAACTGACAATGAGTGCAATTTTATTGTTGTAATATAAAAATCAGTTCACATATTTTCAGTGTTTAATGTTCTACTGTGTTTAATTTGACAAATATTTTCCAGTAGAACATTAAACACTGAAAATATATAAACTAATTTTTATATTACAACAATAAAATTGCACTCAGTGCTGCGAATTTTTTCCCAATGGAAAACGCTATGAGAGTCTTCACGTCAGTTGTTTTCATTGATAGTCGCGACGCACATTTGCCGAGAGCACATTCGGGAAGCGTCAAGCTCAAACTTGACCCGCTAATGAATAATAAGAAACGGCCGGTAGCGTCGTTACATGCCGTTAAGTGCGGAATGGTAAAGGCTTAAAGTGAATGGCTGTAACTTAAGCGATGCGCACGCCGCGCCGCGCCGGTCTAAATGGCTAAGCAGCCGGTGCGTACGGCGCTCTGAGGGATCGCCGTACATTCCAGCCTGCGCCACTTTTTTGCCGACTTTAATGGCTCCACTTAGAAGACTACTGAAAAGTATAGATATTTCCGGCGGCTCAGAACGTGACTACACGTTCTATTATCTCGATGCCGGCGGCACCTTGAAAGATTAGCGATTTCTAAACGACCTAATCAAACCGAAAACGGTCGCGCCAACGTAGATTGCAAATGTAAATTGTTTCGTGACATGTGTCATTATGACTAAAAACATTTTTTGGCTTAAAGCGTGTACATTACAATACGGTGTAGAATAATAATAACAAAATTCTCAAATTTAATAAAATGCAAAAGATAATAAAAGCAGAGGCGATAATTTTATGATCAAATAAGTTACGTTATCTGGCGAACAGAATATTGTGTACAGGGATAGAATACGGGCAAAAAAAAACTCGTAAAATCTTTTAAGACGTTCTCGACTAACTGTATCTAGTGTTTTGCGGAATAGCCATAGTAGAAGCGATATCTCATCTCGTAAATTTCGCACGCCACGTGTTTTCCGACAGTTTAGTAATCACCGAGATGAGTAGAGGCGATCATTAAATCGGAATGACGGCGATACGCGCGAAACAGAAAAAGTATTGACGGTACGTGACTATGAAATATCGTTACCTCTTAATTGAGTATAAAAGTGCAATGCACCCGTAAATTCAATTTGCAGCTTGCTTTCGCTCCGTCATTCATTACGTTGAAAATGGGAATGCCACTTTTTGAGTGATGGTGCGTATAGGATATCTTTATCAGATTCGCGAGTGAAAAATTGCGCGCGCGATAAACGATTCAATATCTGCAGAAAGCAATCCGTAACTTCCAGTATCGTTATTTCAAAATAGAAGGGAGACGATTGAGGAAACTTAGGCTAACGATTACATTTACATGTAATGACACAGTATCCTCTATCGGAAGCAATAACTTCTTTTAATACCTATACGTTGAATGCAAATCAGATTGTTAATGAATTCCAATAATTGCTTATATGTATCGGTTACGTGTGAGAGAACAAAGTCAATTAAAGCTGAAACTTTAATCGGTTCAATTTATTAAATTGGATTTAATTCAATTGAATTCGCGATCTGAAATTGATAGTAGACATTGTATAATATCGGTGAAAAGAGATATCACGAAACCGACATTAGAAATTAAGTGGAAATGAAAAGACTTGTCAGAGCTAAAATAACACGCTCCGTAAATTTCGAAAGAAACTAACAGTCTAAGCCGATCCACAATTTTGCACTTAGGAAGATACATTGCAGCTGTTGTATATCTGACAGCAACGAGATGCAACCGAGTGCAATCTTGCTTCCTCTGCTTTACTGTATTTTATTTTAATTGTTCGGCATCATGGCACGATATAATTGTCATACAATCCTGCTCACTCACGTTACCTTTCCACTCGACATCCATCTTGGGTGTATTAATATGCTAACATTGATAGATCCGTGTCCGCTGACATGAAATTACGCGGTCTCATCCTAGCCAGCAAAAAAGTTTTTTGCATTTCCGATGATATCAGTCTATACCAACCAGAGAGTATATTAATACGTTGAAAGCCGTGTCGGTGACCAGCACTTGAACTTTCAATAGCTCCAGGCCAGTCACCGGACTGACCGGTGCTGACCGGCGCTATCAAATTGTAAAAATGCATAAAAATTGTAAAAATTAATGCTTGTAATTCTGTAAATATAATTAATATAACTAAATATAATTAATATTAAAGTAATTATCTGAACGTAATAAACGTACTGCGCGTATGATAATTTTGTATAAATTAGTTATATGATATTTTATTGAAAAGTAAATCTAATAGTGAAAATTTAATTCTATCGTCGCTGAAGAGTTAAACGAATTAGGTCCGGCGTTCATGTTAATAATGGATAAAGAGTGTCTTGTGAATTTTTGATATAATTGGTAAATCATTGTTATTGAACAGTTACACGTGTCAAATAATTCCTATTTCTACGTATTTTATACATTTTAACTGATTGTTTGATTTTCTTACGCTTTGCATAATTCATGCCGCTCGCATTAGCCATTCACTTCACAACCGACGTCCAAATATTTTACATTCTCCAAGAAGTTGCTGTCAGGCATGTAATAATTAATAGTGAATAAATCCCTATAATCGCGATGCGGTATTCCTTCGACTTGTCATGTCAGTCGTTAACAGTTAGTTCTTCGACATATTCCTCCCACTCTTCGTGAACGTGTCAAACATCTGTATAACACTTTGTACTCACGCGCGACCACTATATGTAGTATGTAGGTTTAGGTATGAGTGCTCATTAGTATGAGACTACTGCCGTGTTCGCACCGCGGAAGATAAAGCAAAGTTGAAACGCGGGGACAAAGAAGTGGAATGCTAGCTACGTGTCACAAGATAAAAATTAGAATACTCGCTCATGGGAAAGAGCCGTGCGACGTGAATTTCGCACACGAACTGCCGAGAATTTCTGTAGAACTTCAGGTGCAGAAACACGACGTGTAACAGGTTCCACATTTTAATTACGTTTAGATTTCGGAATGGAATTTTAAATTAGATATAGCAAATAATTTATCAAGATAATATATGGTTTAGGATTTTATGTGACTAAAAGAGTCAAAGTAATATTTTATTTTTAAGGAAATTTTACAGAGAATTGAACATGCACATAGTAGGGTCTAAAAGTTTCCGATTCAAGGATATAAAATAGGTGTTAAAATAAAATAACCACTTTTATTTTTCAATATAATTATCTTTTATTTTAATACAGTTTTTTATATGAATTAATTTTTCTATACCACTACAAACATTTTAAATTGTTGTTTTTAAATTAGTTTAACATTGCGGAGATCACTTCTTCATTACCTGTCCTATCATCACAGACCCGACTTAATAATTATATTTTATTTTCAAAATTGAAGTTTGAGTTGCGCGGAAAAAATTTACCAGTGATGACGAAGTAATCTCTGCAGTGTTGAACCACTTTAAAGACTATCATTTGGAATATTTTTTTATTGATAGACATAAACTATAATTCACACATATCGTTCTATATAAAATTATATTAAAATAAATTTTATATTTGTTTAGGAATAAGCGTTCAATTTAATATTAATTTTCACCCGATCTCGCGCGCGCTCCGCTCGCGCCCGCGTGCCGTACGTTCAGCGTTCCGCGTGACGAGCGAGGCCGAGCCGGCCCGATCCGTCGGCGTAAACAACGCTCGGGTCGGCAGAAGATGATCGCCTGAGTCGACATTCCTACGTGTACAAAGACGGTTCGAATTTGGCAATTGTAACGTGCATCTTGAGATAACGCGCCTACGCCTTTTCGTGATATCGGTTCCCTGCATACACGCGAGGACCGTACCGGCTGTGCGGCGTGCATCTGAGTGCATCTCCACGTGCGCCTCGAACTCAGAGCGAATTACGAGCTCTGTCGCCCGCGAACGAGTTTACGTCGCGGTGCTTCGTCTCAGTACCGTGTTTCAAATACCGTTGTCGTCTCCGTAATACCAAAGACAAGAGTGCGTGCATTTAACCGCATCGACAGTGCAATTTGTGATACCGCTCGCCTCTACCGCCAACATTGACATTAAAATATATAGTGTATCTTAATAATTTGGAGCCGTTATTTGAAAGTCCTTCCGCCTTGGTGTGTGAACCTTTGTCAAGGTTGTATCAGCCACCATCAACAACAAACATTTTGGTCCTTCGAGCCGGATCGCTGCCAAGGAGAAAAACCTGTTTGTGACTTTCACGGTCTTATTATTGAAAATTATTATTTTCGCCATGTCGACCGTTGAAGAGCTTCTTGCCACACAAAAGCAACTCATAAATTCTGTCTCTCGAGTGCTGCCTAATTTCAAGAAGCTCGGTCAAGCCAAGATGACAACAGCCGTCACCCGACAACGTCTCACGACATTGAAGGAGATGTTCGTCAAATGCCAAGAGCTGGATGGCAAAATAGAACTTCTTGCCGACGACAAATTGAGAGCTACCGATGTCTACTTCACCGAGAATCGTATCATCGCCTGTGAGGACGCTTACTACGAGGCTGCGGACTTCATGGCCGAGGTACTTGAAGCCCACGAGACTGATCCTCTCAATGCAACTTCACGTAACGTAAGTGGCGTTTCTGATTCATACCGTGCAACATCGCATCTACCGAGGATCAACCTACCTACATTCGACGGGAGCTTCGACAAATGGGAGAATTTCCGCGATCGTTTTAAGTCAATGATTTATAACGAACCTAGTTTATCGAATGTTGAGCGTATGCATTATTTATGCTCGTGTGTAAAAGGGGATGCAAGTACCGCGCTCGAATATCTCGCGATTACCAATAACAATTTCGAAGTCGCGTGGAATATCCTCGTCTCTCGTTACGATAATAAACGTCGTATCATAACGCTTCATTTACAAAGCCTATTAAATCTTCCGTCACTTACCGCAGAAACCTCCAAAGATCTTCGGAACCTCCGCGATCAAACTAACGCGTCAATTCAAGCTCTCAAAAATCTCGGTCGAGCTGTCGAACATTGGGATGATTTGCTAGTTTTTCTTGTTGCTCAAAAGCTTGATAAATTGTCGCGAAAAGCTTGGGAACTCAAGCTAGGGGACACCATGGATTACCCTCGTTATCGTGAATTAGATCAATTTCTCGAATCGCGCATTCGCGCCTTAGAAGCGATCTTGCCATCGACAAAAGAAAAATCTGTGGAACCCGCGAAGAAAAAATCACTTGCGTCGCACTCTGCTTCCGCAGTTCCGTTCGCATGTGCTCTGTGTAAAGAGAATCATTTGCTTTATCAGTGCCCCGCGTTTTTAAAGCAAACTCCATCCCAACGTTCCGACTTTATTAGAAAAAATAAGCGCTGTCTGAATTGTTTCAGCACCAAACATAATGTGAGAGAATGTACGAGTTCTCACGCTTGCCGACAATGTCAAAAGCGACATCATTCGTTGTTACATTTTGATAACCTCGTCAAGCCGACCGAGACTGAATCCGTTTCTGTCTCAATTCCCGCCAGTACCGAAAAGAAAACCAATGAGATTGCAACGCATTTGATCTCAAAAACCGTAGCGCCAAACTCTAAAGTATTACTCGCCACCGCACGCGTTCGCGTACACTCTAACTCCGGTCGTTACGTCACTGTCCGCGCATTACTCGATCAAGGATCTGTGTCAACGTTGATGACTGGATCGCTTGCACAGTCCCTTCGATTGCCGAGAATTAAACGAGCAGTTTTCGTTACGGGTATCGGTGAAACCCAGTCAGTTGTGCGACACGCTGCTCAAATTACGATAACCCCTGCGTCTCGCGATGCACCTGCTTACTCGACTACCGCGCTAATCCTTCCGTCGTTAACAAAATATATTCCGAGTCGAATCGAAACGGTGTGTCAATGGAAGCACATCGCCGGGCTCAACCTTGCCGATAGTGAACCCATGAGTCCCGATCCGATTGACGTCATCATAGGGGCCGACTTATTCGGCATGCTCGTGCTTGACGGTGTTTGAAAGGGTTCCGTCAACGAACCAACCGCGCAAAACACTACCCTCGGTTGGATCATCTCCGGTCCAATCGCACCACCTCCGACCTCTCCATCATCCGTATCTGTTTACCACGGTGATATTTACGAGGCTCTTGATTTCGACATCCGTCGATTTTGGGAAGTCGAGGAGATTCCTCAAAAGGCTCATCTCAGCCCTGAGGAACGCCAATGTGAGGAGCACTTTATAGCCACTCATTCCCGTACTCCGCAAGGACGTTATGTGGTTAGATTACCGTTTAAAACCGGACCGCCTATACCGTTAGGTGAGTCCCGCTCTATTGCCTTAGCGAAGTTCCATCAATTGGAACGCCGACTCCAGCGAGATTCCAATCTAGCCTCAGCCTACCGCGAATTTCTCGCTGAATACGAGCAACTCGGTCACATGATCGAAGTCTCACCCAATGAAGCTACCGCGCTACCACAATCGTATTACATCCCGCATCATGCCGTCTTACGAGAAGACAGTGCGACCTCTCGTTTGCGCGTAGTATTCAACGCTTCTTCCCCAACCACTAATGGCATGTCGCTAAACAGCCACATGTTAATAGGACGAAAACTCCAAAAGGATTTGCCTACTGTCATCATTCTGTTACGTCAGCCCCGGTACATTTATATCGCTGACATCGTAAAAATGTATCGCCAGATCTGGGTCGATGCACGCGACATCACGTACCAACGCATTTTGTGGCGACCGTCGCCAGACGAGCCTGTAAAGGAATATATCCTCTTGACAGTTACCTATGGCAGTGCTGCCGCTCCATACCTCGCTCTCCGCGTTTTAGAGCAACTCGCCACTGACCACGGAGCCAAATTTCCGTTAGCGATGCTCGTCTTGCTCCGTCAAACCTATGTTGACGATGCTGCGTTCGGTGCCGATGATCCCGTTCTCGCGCGTCAAACACGTGATCAATTAATCGCGCTCCTTGATAAAGGCGGCTTTCGCCTTCGAAAATGGGCAAGCAACTCATCTGACCTTCTGTCAGACATCGATCCTTCCGATCATGGCTTAGCCACTCACAAAGTCCTTCAGGACGACGAGCAAATCAAAGTCTTAGGAATCACTTGGAATCCATTGCTCGACGTTTTCCAATTTCGTGTTTTCATACCTTCCTCTCCGTCTAAGACAAAACGAATGGTCCTTTCAACTATCGCGAAATTCTTTGACCCTTTAGGATGGGCCACACCCGTCATTATAACCGCGAAAATACTTATGCAAACTTTGTGGTTGCTTAAATGCACATGGGATGAGGAACTTCCCAGCCAACAGCTAGATGCCTGGACAGAATACCGAGACAAACTTCCAAGCCTTAATGCGATCAAGATACCGCGGTGGACCGAACATGGACCTCACACCATTCACTGTTCCCTTCATGGCTTTTGCGATGCCTCGACGAAGGCATTCGCAGCCGCCGTATACCTTCGACACGTCCATGTCGACGGCTCCGTTTCGGTCCCAATTGTTATGGCCAAGTCAAAAGTAGCCCCACTCAAAACGCTAAGTGTTCCCCGCCTGGAGTTAAAGGCAGCTCACCTACTCGTTAACCTAATCCAATACGTTCGTACCGCTCTTCAGCTACCTCACCTCGAGACCGTCTGTTGGACAGACTCTCAGATTGTCCTAGCCTGGCTGAAGCAATCTCCATCTCGATGGAAAACCTTTGTAGCCAATCGTGTTTCCGCCATCCAGTCACAGCTTCCTGAGGCCTCGTGGCGTCACGTCCCGACGCACGATAATCCTGCAGACTGCGCATCCCGCGGCATCGCTCCCGACGCGTTACAAACTCACAGCTTATGGTGGTCAGGCCCTTTATGGCTACGCCAACCACCCGACTGTTGGCCGAATACGTGCCCTCCATTACCACCAGAAATCCCCCTCGAGGAACGCCGAGAACAACCCGCTCACACCGCCTATGCGACACCGAGCTGGGATCTTTTGTCGCGTTTCTCTTCCTGGCCTAAATTACTCCGAATTACCGCGTACCTTTACCGCTTCCTACTAAAAGGACGCTTAACCCCGCCTAGCAATGGCTACTTTACACGTTTGTCACCTGAAGAAATTCAACGAGCTAAACATTATTGGCTCAAAACCATGCAAGCCGAGTTGTTTCCCCACGAACTCACAGCGCTGACAAACAAAACCGCGCTGCCAAAAACCAGTCCGCTCTCCCCTCTCAATCCCTACTTGGATCCTGATGGCCTTATCCGCGTAGGCGGAAGGCTGCGCCATGCATGTCTTCCCGGTACAACAAAAAATCCGATCGTTCTGCGGTCACATCCGTTGTTGTCTCGCCTTGTCGAGCACCATCATTTACGAACTTTACATGCCGGGCCTCAGCTCACCCTCGCGTCACTTCGGAGTGAGTTTTGGATTCTCCGTTCTCGAGCAACCGTTCGCTCTGTACTATACAAGTGCATCCGATGCACACGCGAACGTGCCGAAACACCGATCGAACTTATGGGAGATCTACCGGAAGCCCGAGTTAACCGTACCGTTCGAGCCTTTATACATACCGGCGTCGACTATGCAGGTCCCATCGCTATTCGTACCGCTCCCGGACGCGGACACAAGTCTCAAAAGGCCTACATAGCATTGTTCGTATGCTTAACTACCAAAGCCATTCACTTGGAGCTTGTAAGTGACTACAGTTCTGCGACTTTCCTGGCCGCGTATCAGCGATTTGTGTCTCGCCGAGGACTGCCAAAGGCCATGTACTCCGATAATGGTACGACCTTTCAAGGCGCTGATCGAGAACTCTCACAAGCGTACTCGCAAACAACCCGCGATCCGAATTTTATAAATCGACTCGCAACCGACAAAACTGAGTGGCATTTTCTACCTCCCGCAGCGCCTCATTTCGGCGGCCTGTGGGAAGCCGGCGTTCGGAGCGTAAAGCATCATTTGAAACGATGCATCGGTCCCCATACGCTTACGTTCGAGGAGATGACCACGCTTCTCTGTAAGATTGAGGCGTGCCTGAATTCCAGGCCTATTGCTCCCATTTCCGATAGTCTTGATGATTATCAAGCTTTGACGCCTGGTCATTTTCTCGTCGGTACCGCTCTTATCGCCCCTCCGGAGCCTAGCGTGCTCGATCTTAACGAAGCAAGGCTGTCGCGCTGGCAAATGATCCAGCAGTTAACCGAAGTTTTTTGGAGGTCATGGTCGAGCGACTACTTGCATTCCCTTCAACAACGCCCGAAATGGCGCGTTGTCCAGCGACTAGCCAGAGTTGGCCAAATCGTTCTTTTGCGCAACCCCTTGGTCCCTCCGTGCCAATGGGAACTCGGCCGCATTACCGCTTGTCATCCTGGAGATGACGGCCTGACTCGCGTAGTTACCGTAAAGACGCATCGATCTGAGTACAAACGACCGATTGTCAAACTCTGTTTCCTCCCCGTCGAGATTAATATCGAAGAATCAAAGAATTCTGCCACGGCGGGCGGAACCACCCCCTAACGGCGATCGTACGTCTTTAGCGATCAATTTAATTATAAACCATGTAAAATATTGTACCGATTTTTCATCAGTGTATATAGTTGTATAACCATTAGCATAAGTACCATGTCTATACCGTAAGCTTTTCGAATGCAATTATACATTCGAGGCGGGCGGTATGTTTAGGAATAAGCGTTCAATTTAATATTAATTTTCACCCGATCTCGCGCGCGCTCCGCTCGCGCCCGCGTGCCGTACGTTCAGCGTTCCGCGTGACGAGCGAGGCCGAGCCGGCCCGATCCGTCGGCGTAAACAACGCTCGGGTCGGCAGAAGATGATCGCCTGAGTCGACATTCCTACGTGTACAAAGACGGTTCGAATTTGGCAATTGTAACGTGCATCTTGAGATAACGCGCCTACGCCTTTTCGTGATATCGGTTCCCTGCATACACGCGAGGACCGTACCGGCTGTGCGGCGTGCATCTGAGTGCATCTCCACGTGCGCCTCGAACTCAGAGCGAATTACGAGCTCTGTCGCCCGCGAACGAGTTTACGTCGCGGTGCTTCGTCTCAGTACCGTGTTTCAAATACCGTTGTCGTCTCCGTAATACCAAAGACAAGAGTGCGTGCATTTAACCGCATCGACAGTGCAATTTGTGATACCGCTCGCCTCTACCGCCAACATTGACATTAAAATATATAGTGTATCTTAATAATTTGGAGCCGTTATTTGAAAGTCCTTCCGCCTTGGTGTGTGAACCTTTGTCAAGGTTGTATCAGCCACCATCAACAACAAACAATATTGACTAAATATTAATAAAATAAATATTATATAAAATTCTTTTCTTCGCCAGTAAAGATTAACAAGAAGAATTATTTGACTAAACTGACGTTTAGTCAAATATTACATTGTTTCGACGTTTCGACACTAGTTTTGTGTTTTTATCAAGAGTTTACTAGAACAACGAAATCATGTTACATAAAAATAAATCGCACAAGGAACAAAGAGCGGAGAAGAAGAAAAAAATTATTATGTTGGAAAAGAAAAATATAGTTGTTTCATTTTATCATCTTTTTCATATTCTAGGGTCAACAACTCTTGGTCGTGATATTTACTGTCAAAAATATTCAATTACAATTGCGAGATTGAATATAAATTACCAGTAGTTAATCGTGCGTTACGACCAACGGCTCCGAGCCAAGCTACAAATTTTCATTATTATCTGTGTAGCAGGGAAGTCGTTATTATACCGCGAACGTGGGCGGCTTTTGTCTCCGCGTAATTTAACGCTTATTATCTAACTACCGTATTTAAAAAGCGTCTTCTCGCGTCATTACGGTAATGACGGCGAATTTTAACCTTTGCTCCCGACAAAATTGGTGAAGCCGGTGTTCCTTGAAACTTAAAACAACATCCGAACTCGAGCTACGTGACCCGTAATGGACCCGTAGCCGCGGGATGTCAGGGATCTACGGTATATTTTTGACGTTTCCGCATAGCTCGCG
The DNA here is from genome assembly GCA_035220615.1 of Leptothorax acervorum. NCBI lineage: Eukaryota > Metazoa > Arthropoda > Insecta > Hymenoptera > Formicidae > Leptothorax > Leptothorax acervorum. The sequence goes on from JASTWQ010000583.1 coordinate 52,016, forward strand.
TCTTAACATCGACAGGATAATGCGTCGTACTCATCCCGTGAAAATTCTATACGAGTATCCATTACATTTACCTATCTATATATTTCGTGTCACGCAAGATTAAAGTAATTAGTTTTTTGAAAACTTCTAAATATATATCAGGTACGAGAGAACAGCACTTACAGTGTCGAGTTTTATTCATTGTGTTGATCATTATTGCTTTAAAAAAAGATTTTCGCGCTTAAGCAAAAATCTTAAAAGCGATTTCTCTGCCATTCGTATCTGACAGGCGAGCGTTTATATCAGACATATTTTCATTGAGTATCGGAAGAATTCCCCGTAGGAAAGGCTCCGAGAGAATTCGAATTCTGCGCGATCGTTTGCAGTCGTCGCGAGGAAAGCGGAGCGAGGAATATCGTCTAAAGGGAGTCACGGAACCGTTGCGGCACGCAGCTGCCGGAATGTTTTACGAGATTTGCGGAATCTCGAGATTGCCTTGGAAAAGAACGCACCGTGTTCCGAACTGGCGTCGAGCGAGATAACTGTATACGCCTCCGAAACTCGAATAAATATGGGCCAGTATGGTTGCCAGCTGAGGAACGTGATTTTGCGGTACATTTTCCGGATCTCCACACCTACGCCGTGTTTAAATTTTGTCATTATTCACGTCTAGGACCGGTCTTGACTTAACCGTACTCTGAGTGCTTCTCCTGCCTCTCCTTCTATATTATAATGACAGCATTCAAATGGGTAGCGAAGGTTTAATTAACCCTGATTAGCGCTGGTAGAGGTTGGCGATGTTGCGGCTGTTATCTCGGTGTTTTAACACTTGTGGTACGCTACATTCTGTTATCGTTATAAATCGTGGCAAAGACTTCATTCGTCTTTCGTAATGTTAGCAATAAACTTCATTACGCAATTTACACGTTGGGAAGACATCGCATACGATAGCATACTACTTGAAAATTTAAATAAGCATCTGAAACTCGCGCATAGAGATAATACTGATAAATGAGTTAAAAAGGGTTCTATTTTATATTACCACGTCATTTTCGGAAAATAAAATAAGGATTATTGATAAGATTTGTTTTTTTTATTACTATAAAATAAAAATTGTACATAAAAATTATATTATCTTTTTTTTGTGCAAGATAGCTTTTGTTTTAGTAAGATTCTTGATTTATTTTCTTAAAGGCACATAATTCAAGCCTCTCAAGATGTAAGAATTTGACATAACACGTCAAGGGAGTTCTGCAAAGCTGACAACTCAGTCTGAGAGAAAGTGGAGGTCTAGAAGAGGTATCAGATGTCGGCGCAGACCCCTTGAGGTGAGTATTAATTTAAATACATTATATCCTATACGGAAGAATATTATTTTCTTTTACTTGAATCGTTTATTCAGAAGAGAAGAATCAGAGAAAAAGATTTTTATTTGTAAAATCCTGTGAAAGCTTACACTTAATGAAAGAAGTATTTTTGAAAATTACTTAATCTAGTTAACCTTTTATTATCTATTTGAAGAACGAATATAGAATTGTGATCAATAATTATCTTTCCAAATATTTATTGTTTTTTATACCATATGGTATAAAAATTGATTCACATTAAAGCATATGCTTTAATGTGAATCTTATAAGTATTTGTATAATGTTACATCAGTATATCAACGTAGTCGATGTGTTGCAGATAACTTTGCTGTTGTCCATTGGTCCATTGGTCCATTGGTCGGTGAGTGAGAAGCAAACTTTTCTATCGAGGTAATGGATCTATGACTATTATGTTAAATACATAGCAGATGTATTTCTATACGTATACGTATTGACTATTGAACTGCGACAAGAAATTATTACATAAATATTACATCTCATAGATCCGTTGCCTTTTAACATGGATAGATTAAAACAATAAAAATATGGATCTTACAATTAGTTTATCTCGGTTTGCATGCAATTTTTATCGATTTATATTTAAAGGTTAAAGATTTTATTAACGTTGTTAAAGAAACGCTATTAATTGTTAAGTTGTGAAATTTAATTGCAAAATTTTTAACATTTGAGAAATGTGATCGGAGTCTTTTCAAATTAGAACACAGTCTATACCTACACAATTTTTTCCGAGCTTGCATATATGTGTATTTTTGATTAAATATATTTTTTAATTCTAAATCGAAGTTGTGAATCATGCGTGTAAAAAAGAAACGCGAACTAATATTTTAATGCACGTTATTACAAATTTGTATTTCATAAATTTAATTAATAGGTGCAATTTTTTGCGACACGTTTTCATCAAAAGAGCGTAAAATCTTATCTTATCTACCGATAATATAGCCAGCAATAGAAGGAATCTTTCTCCTTTCTGACGATCTCTGGCTATGAGTTAAAATGAATGTGGCCAGGAGCAACGAAATAGGTAGGTCCAAACTGGCCTAAAGAATAAAGATTGAAGATCGAAAATAAGTCCTAAGATGACCAAAAAGTATAATATATTGATGTAAAATAATAAATGTTTTTATTTTACATATTTGTGCAAATGCATAATATATAATAATCGCGATTTCCCATATCTCTCTTTAGACTTTTCGAGATATTAAGTTTCTTCATAATTAATGTTTCTATGTCTTGGGCAATCGCGGATAGGTAATCTTGTTGGAATACTGATATGTAGGCTCCATATAAATTTTAGACTTAATATGCAATGATAGTTTGTTTATTGAGATTAATTTAAAATATGGAAAAAAACATTTTACATGAATTTACTTGACAACAAATCAGTTGGTGTGCAGCTATGGCACTTGTTTTTGTGGCATACGCAACATAAGCAGTTTTATAATTGTGTTTACTGTCAGCGTGCTAACTTCATTAAATTGATCGATGATTAGATTCTGTGGAGTATTACCGTTCACATTAATACTTTACTTTATCTCTTATTGTCTCGTACTCATATTATGGTACTATTACATTGTCCGTAGACAATTAACACAATTTTATATCGTGTCTACTGCCACCTCAATACGATTATTAACGCAAGATCCGCTAAATTTCACATTAAGGTAGCTTTATTCTCTAAAGATATCGCGATTACAGCTCGTTCTTAACGAAACTGCCATTTTCATCAAAGCGATTCGTAATTAACGTTATAAAATAAACACGAGGTGGACGGACGTGCCGCGTGCTGCTAAAGATCGTCACCACGCTAACGCGCGCTCGGCGGGGAGTAATCATCACCATAATCCGAGCCGGTCCGCAAACATTACGGCATTTTCAGTGCGCGCCGGAGTGTCTCGTAAAATAAAACCGTGAGTTGCCGCGGGTTTACGATCCGCAGCGCTTTAACGGGGCGCAATCTCCGGGATAAGGTGTCGCAATTTGACGATGAGCAATTATTTCGGAATCGCCAGACATTTTTCGTCGCGCCTACGTTTTTCGCTGCGCGAGTAGAATACCGCCGGGATCATCAAAGTGACAATTACTTCCAAATATAAATCTCATGTAACTTTATCGCCCGCGCTAAGACACATGCCGCTTACAATTTAGGTGACAGATATTACATCAGGTTTTTGAAAATCCATTAAAGTATTAGAATATTAAAATAAAAAAATTTGAATGGTACAAGAATTTATGTAAATTTCTTTGAAATAATTGCATATAACATGTGAAAAATTCAATGATCATTGGCTTGATAAATAAAGGCCCAATATTATAAAAGGAGTTAAAAGATTACTATTATTTTCGTATCAGTGATCGTCTTTATGATCGCTCGCGCATAGAGTCACGTTGCAAAATGCCGTCGATGCTAATAAGGTATGTGCATACATGACCTAAGACTCCATATGTTTTGTGGAGCCTTATGAAGCGCGGCGAAATGTCTGAGTGAACGACTATACGATGCTCGCGTACGTTAAACGTCATAATTAGTTTCAAGTAGGCAGGTACGACAGGGAAAAAACGTGCCTGCGTATATTACGTCAACGCGGCAACGGCTAACGGTAATAATCTGGAAGGTTACAACGGCGACCATGGACTCCAAGTCAAGTTCAAGATCCCAAGGTTTCGCTCGCGAAGGAACGGGAAGTTGATCGCGAGTCTCCAGCGTAGGCAGAGTGAAATAAATCGACCAGTGTCGAAACGACACGCGTTATATAATCGTGCGGTTATTTCGAGATCTGAGAGATCGACTCGCGGTACATCGGTCACGGACCCATTATTCTGAAAAAAGTATCGATCTTATGACATGACGTAAGAACTGACTAGCTTAAACTACCCGGCATTGCCCGGGCTTCTTATATCTAGAATATGAGCTGTTTTTATCACAATATAATATTTTGAAACTAACTGGCATTTTTATTGCGATATTACATAATGTTTGTTTACATATATTTCGTTATACAATGCTTACTTATACAGGGTGTCCTTTCCGTTATATATGTAGCATAACGATTTCAATTTTACGTTCGATATTAGTAATCGAGGGAGAGCGTTTAACTGTCCTTTGCTGACAATTCAAATCAACGACAGTGATTGTGTAATAAATAGTCTGCAGAGGATTATAAATTATAGAAATATTTTCTAGGTTCTAGAATCTATCCATTTCGAGGCATTAGATTGTAATATATTATAATATAGATATCTATTAGTTCATTTGTAATATATTTTTATAAATTCTTAATCTTTAATGTCTTATTTTTTTTTTAATAACTGTAGAAATAATTAAATAAATAATCAGGTATTTCATGAGATTAAGTAACACAGAACACTTTACCGCTATATTAATTATCTTTCATTTATTTACGTTTGTAATATAATTTTACAAATCCATTGCCTCGACATTGAAATAAAACAATAACTCACTGGCCGATGCGTAACAGCGGAGTTATAACACTACGTTAATCTGTAACATATAAATATTTTTACATTAAAGCACAGTGTCCCAGATAATCAATACTTCAAGTAAATAATTCTCACGCCCGTTAAATTTTTAAAACGTCATTTTAACAGATATCTGATTTAAAATGCTATAATGCGCAAGTAATATTATGACTGTATAAGAGAGACGCGAATAAGAAAGACGTAAGCGATGCTCGCGACGTAAATGACGTAATATCTCTTCTCGCATATGCTGCGGAGATCGAACTCCGGTGAAATTGCGCCGGAGTCAAACCTCGAACGGTATTGTACTAGAAAGAAAAATTTCTCGGTTTGGTTAGGTTAGCCGAAAAGTACGCTCAATACATACTTACATACGTTCAATACGTACTTAAATACGCTCAATTACAGATGAGGTGACTATGAGATACACGCACACTATCGAAAATGCCACGCAATGTTGTCAAATTCAAAAAGTGATTTAACTTTAGAAATTGATTGTACATAAGCAATTTAACTTTTGACAGGGAAAATATACTTGTACCGCCCAAACATCCTTAAGTATATCGAATGTATCGTCCTCGCGACACGGTTGGCGAGTGAAGTTGGCCGCGCGATTTACGATATTTTCTCCGCCATGTTAAACTCAATAACTCATTCGTCGCGTCTACCTGTAGGCGTCGAACGGATCGTAAGTATAGCTTCGTTCGTAGCTTCTCCGCCGTAATTCTTCCGTCGTCGTGTAATAAAGTACGCGCAGGATCGCGAAATTAATACCGGGAGTGCCGTACAAAGTGTCGCGCGATCATAAGCGATCGACGATAATTTCGTGCGTGAACGTCGTGAGTGAGTGAGCCGACGGAAATGCGACAATGAAGGAGGACCGAGGAGAGGAGAAGGCGTCCTGGGAGCAACGGCGCCGGAGTAACCGTGGTGAGTAATTGTTATTCGTTTATTATTTGCTGTCCTGTGGCGGATTCTGCCACTTTCTCAAGCGCGACTTGATTCGTCCATAACATTATACACTGAGAAAAAAAAAATTTATATCCAAAAAATGTTTATTAGGTGGCTCCTAACAGCTTATTTACTTAATATAATACACATATTTATTTAGAATTAGATAAAATATGTAATTCTAAAATATTTTACCTAATTCTAAATAAATATTGTATTATATTAAGTAAATAAGCTGTTAGGAGCCACCTAATAAATATTTTTTGGATCCAAATATTTTTTTTCTCAGTGTACCTACTCGTTACTCGTACAATACCGTTCGAGGTTTAACTCCGGCACAATTTCGTCGGAGTTCGATCTTCGCGGCATATTTATGCGAGAAGAGATATTACATCGCGAATGTCACGTCTCTCTTATTCGCACAGTCTTAATATTACGTGCACGATTTTTCGCGGATTAATTAATGCGGATTAATACGAACGAATTAATGCGGAAATATGCAGCCGCAATTGTTTCTTGCATTAGCATTTAAAAATCAGATATCTGTTAAAATGACATTTTAAAAATTTAACGGGCTCGAGAATTATTTACTTGAAGTATTGATATTATCTTGGACACTGTGCTTTATTAATGTAAAAATATTTTTATGTTACAGATCAACGCAATGTTACAACTCCGTTGTTGCGCATCGGCCGGTGAGTTATTTTTTTATTTTAATGTCTTGTTTGTGTAAATAGAGGAGAGAAACGCCGTCAGGCCGTAACCTAAATCTAGCTTCTCTGGTTCGGAGTAGGACACTCGTTCATATGAATATTTTTGCTCAAAATGACCGACACCATTTAGGAGTTTAAAAGGAACATACAGACAGACAAACGTTCTATTTTATATATACATACGTATAAATAGTGCAGTAATTTATTATAAAGATATTAAAGTAATTATGTTATATAGTATCTAATATTAAAGTAAAATATATACCTATGCGTGCGATTTTCTAGAGATCAACGACCCAGCGAGAAACTCGCGCGTTTTGCAATGGTGACATAAGCGTATTTGTATGCGAGTCGAGTAGTAGTTCACGCTGTGAATGTCGCTAAACACTGTTATGTATAGTGTGAATCATGCGTCTACTCTTACATATACGCTCTGTCACGATAAAATATTCAGATATTCAGGCCACCCACATTCTAAGTAAGGCGCTAACTGTTCAATGACATTTTTGATATGCTCATTGCCACCGTAAAATTAAAAAAAAATGTCTGCCTTTCATTCCCGGAATGCAATAAAATGGATAGCGTAAAGATAACTTCTTTTAATCGTACAATTTAACAATTTAAATAACGAAAGTTTTAAAATTATTAACTCTTTCGTTTCCATATATATGGCTATGGTATTACGGACTATGAAATAAAATACTACTGTAGTCTATATTCTTATATATCTGTGAATATATGTAGAACAGCTCCTTATAGTCGTATATAAATGGCTATAAAGACTTTACGCTTGTAAAACTAAATAGCACGTATTTTGATATGTAAAAAATTTCTCAGTAACATGGAGCATCATCGTCTTTCATTTAGCATCGGTGATAACAGTTATCATAAATACAATAAGAATTTACAGAATTATAACTTCCTTGACATATTTTAATTGGATTTATCAAAAGTAAAAAAGATTTTTGTTATGTATAATATAATTTTGCAATGCAAATTATTATACATAATTATGGTAAAAATACATTTCAAAGACATTTCAAAAATGTCAAAATGTTTTTATAAATTGCTTATTTATCATGTAACATGCACAAAAATGCAAACAAATATTTTTTGTAGCTGTTTGAATAATTTGGAAATAAAAGGGTTAAAATAAGAATTATGTTTGCATGCATGCAACAATGCACTCGTCACTAAAAAAATTATTCGCGAACACCGGCGACAATTTCCGGTTGAAAACTTTATACCTAACGATACCGATAATGTCCGATTAATTATCGGCTATTCCGTGATACGATAATCTAATTGTAAGTAAATCACAGACGCCTGGGGAGCGTTTCCCCATTTCCTTCCCCGTTTGCGCCAAGGATGGTAGCCAGGAACGCGAAACAAAAAGTCGCGCACTATCGGTTTCGAGGTATCGAGAGAAAAGACGACGTCGGCTGTTCCCCTGGTGAAAATAGAAAGCCTCTCGGAGCGTCAAAGAAGCGTAAATGAAGAGATTTAACGCCTCTTTGACACTCCAATGATTTTCCATTGACTCTTTGCTGTTTCGAATACCCATACACGCTTCCCAAACGCTCCCCGAACGCTCCATAAAGTGTGTATGAAGCTTTCCGATACATTTCTCGCACACTTCACTGATTAACACTTCGTCTACGCTTCCGAAACGTTCCGTAAAGAGTGTATGGAGCTTATTGATACACTTCTCGCACACTTCACTGATTGACACTTCGTCTACGCTTCCGAAACGTTCCGTAAAGAGTGTATGGAGCTTATTGATACACTTCTCGCACACTTCACTGATTGACACTTCGTCTACGTTTCCCAAAACACTCCGTAAAGAGTGTATGGAGCTTATTGATACACTTCTCGCACACTTCACTGATTGACACTTCGTCTACGTTTCCCAAACACTCCGTAAAGAGTGTATGAAGCTTATCGATGCACTTCTCGCACACTTCACTGATTGACACTTCGTCTACGCTTCCCAACGCTCCATAAAAAGTGTATGAAGCTTATCGATACACTTCTCGCACACTTCACTGATTGACACTTCGTCTACATTTTCGATGTTAATTTAGATGTCGATAAGTCATCGATTCGATATCGAATCGATGACCGACATCAATTTTGTAAGAAATATATATATACATGTATATTAAGCCGACCCTATTAAAAAGGTAATAATAATATAGCTGACACCTTCCGTACGTCTGCTAACAATAAGTGTAACATATGTAGACAATACGAAACGTCTTCATCAATCAATGTTGTAGCACAGTGCGGAAGGTGACTGACTCAAGATCCAGGGGTTCCAGGTTCAAATCCAGCAGTGGACGTAAGCAAATTTTCTAAGTACAACATAAATTTATTTAGTTAAGCTTGGACGTAATGAAGATTATTCAGCAATAAAATAATGGTTAACGAAAAGTAAATTTTATATTTTATTTTGCAGTATAGATTATAAAAATTTCTATGTAAATTTATGAGAAACTACAAACATGGCCCAAATTGCGTACTTTTGACGTAAAAATTACGTAAAAATGGTGTAAAAAGTTGTAATTACATTATAAGAAATTGTGATTTTTACGTAATTTTCCCGTAAAAAATTGTAAAATTATTTCCACCAGGGGTAAGAAGCGATTTTCGCTTCTTACAAGCTTCGCTTACACTTCCGTTACACTTCTCTTACACTCGACTTACTCTCCAATTTACGCTTTACTGACGTTTCTTTTACGTTTTATTTTCACCAGGGTCGCTAGTGCAACGTCCTAGCTAACCATGGTGTTTGAAGTGCACGCTTGATAATGACAGGGTTTGCCGGTACGATAACTGGAAGAAGGAAGGAATTATAGGCTATGGGCATCTCGTAAATATAAGCCGTATAGCTAAAGCTACACTTTAACGTCGTCGCTTCTTCCTGGGAACTTCGTGATTTTCGCTTACGCGCGTATTTGTTGAGAGGCAAATCGGCCCTGTACGCGAGGGACTCGACGATTGTTTTCCGGAAGATGATACGCGATAAATTCGTGTTTGTATTTGTCCTTCATCCTATCGCGAATCGATTGGCAAGCTTCCTAGACGTGACAATCTTTGAATATTATTCTGAATAAATTATAGTCTTTATAAAATATTATTACTTCATAAATCTATTTTGCAACACAAATTAAAAAATATAATATGGTTCTCTTTATAGAAAGTAAGTAAATAGATATTTTTATTTGATAAAATTCTTCAAACAGAACGTCGTAGAACAGAAATCTCTTCCTATATTTATTTATCTATTCAATTATGATTTATTTATCGGGAATAAAAATTTAAATATATATTGTGCAGTTAATGTATAATATATTTACCACTTCAGTAATATTGGAAAATAGATACTATAAGGCATATAAATTCTGTTAGAGATATTCTGATCGACGCGTTGACTTTAATATAACGGAAGAATTAAAAACGATATCCCAGCTGACTTCTTATAAACCTGCAATGCATTATGTATGTAATGTAGCGTAACTTGTAAGACTTTTCAACACACGAAAGATGTAATTTTATGGTTGACTATCATCGCCTTTTGTAGCGGAAGGATAAAGCGATATTCGCGTATGATATTGTAGCACACCTGACCTTGCCTTACATCAATTCTGTATTAAATTTCCTGCATGAAATCGAGCCACGTTTATATCGTTTTATTCTTGCATTGTTTTATAAAGCCATTGAAGCTATGGGGCGTTTTTATTTCTTTGAATATAGTCGCGAAATTCAAAGCTCAGTCGAAATAGAGAAAAACGTCAATCATGCCGTTTTTTTTAAATTTTTATTGAGATGTGTTGAGCCGCGCGAAAAGAAGCGTTAATGGAATTTAGTTGCAAACATTCGGCCAAGCGCACGCAGTGTCAGTGACAAATCTGTTTCATTTTTCGTGGAGCTGTCAGCTGTTTTCGCGTGGTCGTTGTACTGTTATCATCATTTCGAAAAGAATCCTTACAATCACTGGTCCCACAAAGACCGACTAATCCGTACAGTCATTTAGCGAATCCACGAACCTAAGCACCACACGGACACTTATATGTATACACACACATACACCCACAAAATTTATACACGTGCTTTTGCGGTATAATGTAATGAATAGTTAAAAAAAATAGTGGCAAAAGACAACTTAAACTTGTAAGAAAAAGAGGAATAAGAATAGATCGAAGCCCAAATATATGTTTGTTAAAAAACTTTATTAACTTGGAAACGCTACGCGCTACAGGCTTAAAAAAAAGGACAATCGCATCCGCGAGAGCGACTACGCCACGGGTGAGATTCCTACTCCGAGTGCCATACGGTTTATCAAGATTCCAACACGTTTCCAAGCAGCGGGATTACCTTTCAGCGAGTCGCTTAAAGATCCGTTGGCGGACTTTGCAATCGTGGGCGGGTGATTTATATCGCGGGTGTGTATATGAATAAAATAAATTTACCGTCGGCGCGCCGCGGGTAAGTAATACGATTTTCGACACGAGCAAGTTTCAAACCCGAGTAAATTCCATCCGTCGTCGCGACATCGAAATAGGAACGAGCGAACGTTCTTCGCCAACATAAATTCGTACGAAAATTACGGCATAATTTCGAGAAATGCGTGTTCTCTTCACGTCGCTATAATTTCCGCTTCCTTGTGCTCACAATGGAAAACTTAGACGAGTTAATTAATGGGTTATTAATCATTATATTCGCAGCTATTATTTTCGCCCCGTGCATACCGTACACATTCACGCTTTCCAATTGAAAAGATTACAGTACAGCTCCAAGATCGCACATCGTAATGATTGAAATCATTAGAACGACGATCACGCGCGTTCGTCTTACCGGTGGTTAATTCGACGCACGCCGCGATAAATCCTACAAATCGTTACAACGGTAACGAGCGGGTAAAAAATCGCCGTCGTGATGATCGCTCGACGCTCGTACCCGAAAGCAACGAGTACTCAGCCGGCTAGGCGAGAAAATCTAACGTTAATTCCTCGTGATCGAGCCCCGCTTAATCGCGTTTGAACTTCCCTGGGTCCTTGACCATCCTCAACGGTACATTACAAGGTCACACGAGATGCGAATTTATCCGATCGTCCGCAGCTGGTTAACCAGTCGGCAAACACGTGTGTGCACCTTTCCGTAAAAGCACCGTGTGATTTGTAACACTTGGGATATATCGCATATATGTACTTATCAGGCGATAGATATATCGCGCGGTCTTGCATAAACCTTAAAATAAATACGTGTGCAACATCGCAATTTCTTAACCCTTTCTAATGGAGAGATGCATATGGATAAATTAATTATTTCGACTATGTACACACGGCTCTCTGTGCACGACGGCGTTGCGACGGCATCTCGGAAAGCCAGGATCCGATGGAAATAAAATCTCTCTTCGGATGCTGAAGACACGCGCGCCGGCCTACCGAAGTCCGCGGATGCTGCTTGAGGGGCACGCGAGAGAGAGAGAGAGAGAGAACGGCGGTGGACCGGTGCACCTATCCCCGCCGTGGCGTGTACCAGATGACTCTACAACACGCGAAGGCAATGTACCATTTAATAGCGCATACACGATCCTCGGCTTATTCCTCTCGCGTGCCACTCGCGCCTTCTTGCGCCATGCCGCGCCGCCGGCCGGCCGGCCGGCGCGGCGCCGCTGATTGCTCTATCGACCAATATCGATTTTGCCGCGGTAGCTTTTTGCACCGCACCGGGAAATATGCGATCCGTCTGCAAATGAGCCGCGGCCGCTCCAAGGGCACAGCTGATTGTCGAAGCGTTTCCGATTTAAGTCCTCGAGCCGTCTCGAGGGATTCGAGAATTACGATTTAATTGCGCGCCCTGATGGTTCGTCCCTTACGTGCCTTCCTACCATTTTTTCTCACTTTCTTCGGGTCGTTCTTAGAGACGCGAAAGGTGAGTCCGCCGGAAAACGTCGATTGACGTAAGCGGCCTCTCTCTGCAGTAATACCTACGCCGACCGCCGTAAACCGTGTACGGCAAGATATAGGGAAGTTCTGTTGGTTCATTAAAGGAGCGATTATGCTTGTTTTTTCATCGGTCCGGTTGCACAATTTAAGGATGTTACGCAAACACGCTTTTTCCCATGTCCCGCTATAGATCTCATTTTATTATGCTCGACGGCGCTGCAAAATCCTAGGAATACGCGCGTACGTTTTTATTCGCATCGATGAGGCGAATGCCGGAGGTACAGCACCGCTATTTCTGCAACGTGCACGCGTAGCAGATGGTGCGGATCCTCGCCGGCGGTATGCAACGCGAGCATGTAAACAATTCGAGTTTACAATGTCACATATCCGCCTTGAAGCCTTGACTTGAGCGGTGCATTTCAGGGCGGTGGCCTCTCGCGTGTCATCGTGCGGATTCTATTGACAATAAACGCGCGCGCGGTTGCACAATACGCGCCCACGTAACTGTACAGCAATAGCGGGGCGGACAATGGGCGCCACACGTAGGAAAGATATTCATAATCCGCGAATACCACTCGCGTTTCCCGCGGCCGAATGCCGCGAATAAATCATCCGGACTCGTTTTTTTTTTCTTCCTTCGCGCCGTTCACGTGAGAATTCGCCCGCGATATTTTTACGATCTTACGAAAATTGTGATAATAATGATGTCTTCTAATTATCAAGTATTTCATCTCGCCTTCCTCATTGTGCGATCGTTAATAAAGTTCCTTAGCAATTTAAATACAACGTTCGACTAATTGCGGAAGGTGGTATTATTACCGTCCTCACGTATACTTGAATCGGTAATTTTCACCATTAAATATGCGAGTAGTCGTATAATCGTTGAAGTTAAAAATTATAATCAGTCGTCCGGAGGTGCGACAGAGCGTAGACATTGTCGCGATAAAAGCGATATAGGTATCGCGATTTAAAGAAACAATAGCGGCGTTGTATTCGTTTATAACGGCCTGCCTTTTATCAGGAATCGAACTCGGACTTAGCTCGCCGGATCAGGGTTCGATGGTAGGCCCAGAAACAATAATCAGAATTATATTACACACACAACGTTTATTCGTAATCAAATGACAAGCTTATTTGCCCGCGCGCACCGATTATACGCCGGGTTCGAAGAACATCAATTTACGCGTGAGCGCACACGGCGCGGTAGTTACATGAAGACTTACGCGGTATTTACAATGTGTGCAAGTGCACACGACACGACACTTATAATATATGCAAAAGACGTAAGGCGCGGTATTTACAGGTAGTGCGAAGGCACATGGCGCGGTGTTTTATACAAAAACGAACGCGATATGTACAGGTTGCGCGAGTGCGCTCGGCGCGGTACTAATTTACGCGTAAACGCACACGGCGCGGTAGTTACATGGAAACGAGCGCGCTATTTACAATGTGTGCAAGTGCACACGACTCGACATTTACAATATACGCAAGGGCGCAAGACGCGGTATATACAAGTAGTGCGGATGCACGCGGCGCGGTATCTGATACGGAGACGGACGCGTTAGTTACCGGATGTGCGAGTGCACGCGATACGCTATTTTCCCCAGACGCGCATGGATACGAATGCAAGGAACGGTCGGTCCGGTGCAGGCGGGCCGGCCGTTTGGTTCGGGAATCCGGAGCTCTGGCGACAAGATTCGCTTGTCACGAGGCCGAGCTCTCTCGACCCCGCTTTACCGTCGCAACCGGGACTTAGTTCAGGGAGTTCGGACGACAACCAAGAGCTCTTGGTCGAGGCTCAGATCGCTGGACCCCGTTTTTAGCGTCGCCCTAGGAAACGTGGAAAGGTAGTCTTCTCGGGAGCAGCGGAACCGAAGCTGAACTCGAGATGGAGGAAAAGGCCCCGTTTCGCCGCGACGCCGATCTTTTATACCCCTCCGGAGCGGTGTCGGTGGGAGGCCGATTCCCTCTCCCCCGTGCGAACCGTGCGGCGGTCGGAGCGGGGGCGACACTCCGCGCGCTCGCGCTCGGCGGCGTTCGGCTCTCGTCGACGTTCGTCGGCGTTCGGCTCTCGTCGACGTTCGTCGGCGTTCGACGGGGCTCTGAAGGGGTATCGGTGCTGCGAGCCGATAATTGCTTGCGCACACGATGTATTTTGGACAATTAAAAAAAAGGTGGGCGCACCGCGCCCTATCTTCGCCCGACGGGTGATCGGTCGGGCGGTAGCCGGCGGGTGTTAGCCGGAAGATGATGCATTAAGAGGGTGCATCGTTACACGTTTAATTCGTTTAATGGTCCGCGTGAGATGCAATAATACGATTTATACGCGCATTACATCGCTGGTTTACACGCCTCGGGAATTAATTCGAGCTCACGAGGCAATAAAACGAACGACACGGCTCCCGCAAACCGTAACGAGACAATGACGGTATGGTACCGCGTATTTCTATGTGCAAATTTAATCGCGCAACGGTAAAGAATTTGCACGAGAAAAACGTCCCCGAGATTCTTCCTTTTATTGTTTTATTTGCATTGTTTAGAGTTTCACAGATGACTCCGACGAGTTACGCGCTCTCCACTAATTTGGTCAACACTCCACTAATTTGGTCGACGTTGGTACGAGAAAAATGATTAAGTTACATGTTTTATATTATCATTTACATATTAATTTTTGTTCGAATTTAACTTCTGATATTCAGTAGGTATAATTACTTTTTTTATATTATGATGGGATATATAAAAAATGTCAAGATTAAATATAGATCTGTCGTAAGAATAAATCACGCGTATTACAGATTTGACGTTATTTAACCCACGGAGAACACACAGGGTCAATTTGACCCTTACCTCGAGTTTTATCGTAAATATCTTGAAAGCATTTTTAGCCGTAAATTTTTAGCCAGAAATATTAAAAATAAAAGAAATAAATTTTTTTTCGTTAATTACGTTTTTTCAAAAAAATAATTTCTTTTTGAATTTTTTTAAATATGTAAATAATTCCAACGGCACTTTTTATTTATATCAATTGATTTAACAATGTTCCAAGTACATCTGGAAATTTTTTCAAGCTGATCGCACTCGTCAATTTAAAATGGTGGACGATCAAAGTGTGGGTAGGGTCAGATTGACCCAGTGTTCTCCGTGAATGAAAAAATAGGTGTGTTCTCCGAGGGTTAATTAATATTCTATCATATATCTTTTGTGACATAATCGTGTGCGTCTAACAAACGATAATGTGGAAATAGCGTTATTCATAAAATAAAAGTTAGTGTTTTTAACTTAACTTATTTTTAACATTTTTAGAACAGACCTTCGTCAAAAGGGTAAAGCCCCCCCTCTCACGCATTTAATAAATAATATTTACAATTATAATGATACAATTATGGTTAAAGCAGGGAATACTTTGTATTTATGCTTTCTAACATAATATATAAAATTGTATATGTCCTTTTTCATACCAACTATTCTCTGTTTTAACAAAGAGATGTGTTTTGACTAGATCGTATTAGGCAAATTGTAAAATGCCTGAAAATAAGCGAGCATAACAGAATATAAATACTTTCCCTCACGTTTTGCCGGCATTTTGTAAAATGCCTGATTTTGTATCATGCCTGCAACATATGTATATACATTATTATAAATAGCTTCTCGACCAAAAAGAAGATAAATCTTATTCCTTAAATAATATGTATATTAATTCTTTTTAAATAAATATTTAATATGTATAAACCATTTAAATTTTTATTAAAGCAAAGAATTAAATTGAAACAAAATCTCTCAGTAATTAGAATTTAATTAATACAATAATTAAGTTTTAAAACATTTTCTCGATTGAACACGGAGTTAATCGTTATTTTAAGCTTAAGCAATGCTAATGAGCTCGCAGTGCGATACGCAAAATGTATAGTAATAGTAATTAACAAGTAATTTGAAATGTTAGATAAAGTATTTTTAACTTATATGTATATTTCATATTTCGCTGGGACAACGAACTTTCAACGGTCGACGTTGTTTACGCAAGGTCGCGCGCGCGGGAATGCCGGGGGTTGCGCCGCAGCTCACCCGCGCTATCATTCGGTCATCGAATTTCAAGCCGGCACTCGGCAGGCAGCAGCGAGAGTCGCTCCGTGCGTCGTATTACTTTTGCGGTATTACTTTCCGAGACACGATCACGATAAGTGACAGAATAAAATACTATCAATTTGTACACGTTTATCAGTAATAAGTAACATTAATCGATTAAATTTTTACAACGCGTAACGAGAAACGATTTGCACGTTAAGAGGCGACGGCTTTTTATCAACGTAGATGTAGATATTTCACGAGATTAACTCATCTAAAATATGCGAATGTAAATCGTGGTACCTACTTTGTCGCGATTGCATTTCGTTTTCGTATCGCGCGCCGAATTATCTGTCGATTTTAATGTAGGTAAACTGTTTTTTATTTTCGGGAAAAGAAGGAGAGAGAAAGCGTAACGTGATACGCGACCAATCGGAAAAAAATAATTTAATAGGAAAAGCCGCGATGTATCTGTTACATTAATAATTGATTTGAAATATGAGAAAGACTATCCAGTATCCCGCGTGAATTTCATATAAAGAACTAATAATATTTCGGGATAACGTCGGTTGGTGCGCGGCTTTGGTGTCCGTTTTTGCTGTAATTCGTACTATCATACTTCGCAGCTCGAACGTTCACGTAATTCATTTTGCGTAAGGATCTGATTGTAAAATATTGTTTCGTTCTGAACTAAGAACTACTTCTTTACCGCAAGTGCTCGGATTTCGGTGTATCTCGGATTTCGCGTCGCGTTTTATGTCGTCAATTTAAAAGTAATGACAAGTAAATTGCCTGCCGGCTTAAGGACGTTCACGTTTATAATCGTAGCCAAAATTTTATACTCTAAATCGACGTGAAAACTTTTGGATAGTTCTGTCTCTCACACACAGAACAAAAGACTATTCTGTCATTTTTCTCCTCCAGTCGCTTCTTTACGTCAAATAATTGTGAAAATCGAGATCTATTTATTATTGTATTTCTAAATCAACATGAAAGCAGAGCGAGTACTGTATTTATAAGCCCAAAGGATTGTGCGAATCAATCCTCCCTGCGGTGTCAATGTGACATGACACGTTAACCTCACTAACTTCGACGCGTGTGATAACGATGACTCGATCGATCTCTCTCGCGAACGCGATTTATTTAGAGGATATAAATAACCTCACTTTAACTCGTAAGAGACGAGATTAAGCGAGCGAGCAAGCGAGCGAGAGAGAGCGTAAGTTTATTATCACGCACGATATAGTTTACTTACGATAGTTTATCACACATTGCACGTTATCACTGCACGAGCCCCGACTAAACGCACACGTAAACATCGTAAGCATCATATAACCTCGACGCGGAAGGAATATTTCTCGACGACGCGGACGTCTAAAGTGGCCCATTACATGTACGAGTTTGACTCGCGAGTCCGGCTCGGCGAGCTTGATTCGCGAGTCAAACTCGTAAATGTAATGAGACTTGAACGTTTTTCACTACACACACACTCCCGAATAGTCCCGAAATTTAGCTCGTTGGACGCCGAACCCGGCTCGTGACATTCCACCCACGAACGAGTAAAAACCGAGCCGAACCGGACTCGCGACGTGTATTGGCTACTTTACGGTTATGTTTACTCCTGTCACCTCACATGTGATCGATCGATCGAACTAACGCAACTCTACCAATCTCTACGCGTAGAGACTAGAGCGCCGCATAACGGCAAGGGTATGAACGCCACAAGAAAATTATATTCAAGCGCCGCGCCGTAGCGAACACAGCAAACGGAGAACGTGGACGTATCTTAAATGAAAATTTTCAGGATCGGAATTTGCATCGTAATATCTCCGCTCGTAGGGCACGTAGCGGAAATATAAAAACACTTTTATTATATAAATTTGGTCCAAGCTTTACGATAAGCCTAGTTAGAACTTGATCCGTTCACTGGTTATCGAGATCTAAAAATCTCGGGTACTCGCAACTCGTCGCGTCGCGTATATAGAGCCACGGCTGTCTCGCTCCGCGCGTACTTGGCGCGAGACACTACCGTGTCTCTTGATATTACTTGGATTTTTTCGAGGTACAAATATATTACTTCGATTTTTTCGAGGTAAAGATATTACTTGGAATTTTTCGAGGTACAAATATATTACTTCGATTTTTTTGAGGTAAAGATATTACTTGGATTTTTTCGAGGTACAAATATATTACTTCGATTTTTTCGAGGTAAAGATATTACTTCGATTTTTTCGAGGTACACCACGCGTGCTTGGCGTCTTTTTTTGTACCTTTTTGTAAAAGGTAATTTTGTACGGATCATACTTACACAGTAGAATCAGAAAACTGAATATTGTCAAGTACGTTGCTAGATGTTAAAACATCCATTGCATTTATATTTGGGAGATCATCACACAAAAACTCTTCCGCTCCACTGTAATATTATTTTTAGAAAAAAAATCTATTATCTATATATATATGAATAATTGCAGTTACAATATGTTTTAATAAATTTTAAGATAAGTGAGACTTAAATAATAATAACTAGCTGGTTGCTTGGGCTTTGCCTAGGCGTTTTTTTTCTTAAAGAACTTTATTTATGTTTCAATATCCATATTGTCAATTCTTTAGTAATACATTTCTAATAATACCAAATTTTATATATATAGACAGATTTAAAAAAAAAATACATTTTAACAACATACTTTTTTAAATATTTATTTCCTAAATTTCTTTTTTTTCTTTCTCTTCCTTTTTATTTTCTATACGTTTTTGCTTCCTCAAATTTCTTCTTATTTTTTCTTTCTCTTTCTCTTTATTTTTTATTCGCTTTCGCTTCCTATCTACAGAAGATAATTTTAATAAAATTGTACCCAAATTTTTTTAAAGAGAACTAAGAATGTATCCCGATGGAGAAAGAAGTAGCGGAACGGAACAGTAACGGAATTACTCTGATTGACTAATCTCTATCAATTTTACCATATTGTGACAGATCAGCCAATCAGAATAATTCCGTTATTGTTCCGTTCCGCTATTTCTTTCTCCATCGGGATGTACCCTTAGTTCTCTTTAAAAAAATTTGGGTAGAATTTTATCAAAATTATCTTTGTGGATAAGAAGCCAAAGCGAATATAAAATAAAGAGGAAGAGGAAGAAAGGAAGAAGAAATTTGGAAAAAAAACATTAAAATATTAAACAAACAAGTAAAGGGCACTGAGAGTCGACGCGGTTCTTGATGCGTTGAAATATCAGATTACTGATTTATTAATTCATTGCACATTCAATCCGTACGTTTCGGCTCAGGATTGAGCCATCTTCAGCGATATAAATTAATATTTGATCAAGTTCGCCATTATACCCTAGTGAGTTTCATGATTGGAAGATCCAGAAACGATGTCAGTTTGTGAATGACTACGAGATCAAAATCTGTAAATCCCAATTGAATTATAATGATGTTGTTGTTAAAAATAAATATGATTAACTCACCAGATAGTCAAGAGAACGAGAACATTACACAGAAAGCCATTATCAAAGAATCAAGTACAACGTTTTATCCGAAACAGCACACGATAAAGAGGTTCCGAAATAACGGTCTTGTCAAGAGAGCACACACATGGTAAATGACAATAAGATGTATGTCGCAAGTCAGATCGGCTAACATAACAAACAAGTGGAGATACTCGAAACGCGTGAAATCAATAAGACAAGATAAACAAATTTATATATGGGGTGTATAAATAATTAAAGATAAAGGTAAAAATGATAATAAAAATAAAAAATGAAATGACTGTCGACATACAATATTAATGGGCAAGGTTTAAAATTTGTTTAATATGGATACATATGCATGATGTAAAAATTCTGTATCTGTTTGAGAGTTAAGACTATTTTTTCTAGTTTGATGTAGGCAATTTCAGAAATTAGTCGTTTTGATAAAAATCTCTCCTTATCCAAGATCTCCACATTCTCCCAATCAAATTCATGGTTGAAGTTGTTTCTATGTTCATTAATTACTGTTTGCATTGATGTATTTTTATGTTCGAAAATTCTCGTTTTTAACTGTCTCAAAGTTTGGCCGACATATGAAGCCTCACAATTTTTACATGGGATTTTATATACAACGTTCTTATTTGATTGGATTGGGAGAGTGTCCTTCTGTACTTTAACAAAGCTACGTAGTTTATTCAGACTAAAGAAAGAGAGATTAACATTCAAATCCTTGGTAACATTTTTAAATTTTTCCGAAATGTTAGAAACATATGGGATAGTGAACCAAGAGCGCTTTTTGTTATTATCATTAGTAGTCGTAGGATCATCAGCCTGTCTGCGTGTACATTTGTTGAGAAGAGACTTAACTCTGGTATTAATTGTATTAAAAATACAAGATAGTGGATAGTCATTCTTTAAGAGAATATCTATTATAACTTTAATATTTTTGGAGTGGAATTTAGGGTGTGATAATAAGAATGCTCTATCTACCATGTCCATTATTGTGCCTCTTTTTTGGGAGCAAGGGTGTTGTGACATAAAATTGAGATAGCGGCCTGAAAACGTAGGTTTGTGAAACCAGTCAAATTCTAAATAGTTATTGTCTTTCATGATGGTTACGTCTAAAAAATTCAACCGGTCGCCTCCTATTTCTATAGTAAATTGTAACCTTGGATGAATAGAATTAAATAGGTTAAGCACTGTGTCAATTTTTTCGGGAGGTACGGCCATAGCTATGTCATCTACATATCTCCGGTAAAAAGGTAAAATAAACGTAAGCAATCGCAACGCCTTGTTCTCTAAATCCTGCATTACAATGTCAGCTGCAGTGGGGGACAACGGTGAGCCCATGGGGAATCCAAATTTTTGTTTGTATATAATGTTGTCAAAGGTAAAATAGGTTGAGTTTAAAATTAATTCTAACGCTTGTAAAAATTCCTCCTTTGGGATGTTACAATTAGTGGATATCTGTGACCATCTCTCAGAGACACCCTGTATCACCAAGTCAGTAGGAATGTTGGTGAATAAAGATATTACGTCTAATGAAATGAGAACAAATTCGCTGTTGATATGTGTTCCATTTAATTGTTTGACTAATTCAAAGCTATTCTCCACATAACCGGTAGGTTTTGGTATGCTCTCAGAGATAATTTTATGGAGAAAAGAAGCTAATGCGTACGTTGGACTGTAATTGAGGAAACTATTATTCTAAACGGGCTTCCTGTTTTATGGATTTTTGGTACCCCATAGGCTCTCGGAAGTAACCCATCACTACAATATAATTGTTCGTATTTCCATTTGGATATGTATTTACGATTTTTCCATCTCACAAGTGTGTCCCTAACTTTTGTAGTGAGTGATTTTGTTGGATCTTTAGTAACTATAGTATATGTGTTAGTGTCTTGTTTGTTTAAATTTCGAGAGTCCTTGACCTTTTATTTATTGAAGTTACGCTGGCTGAAAGGTAATGCGTCAACAGTTACAATTTTTCAAATTTATTTCTTCCACCTTTGGATATTACACGGTAAAACTCATAAAATCATGGATCAAGGCCAGAAGAACAAACATCAAGAACAAAGTCCGAATAAGATTTCTAAAATTTTGCTTACAATACGACATCATACCACAACATGCACAACACTTTTTGAATTATACGCCGTTTTTTTCATATCGCAATTCGCACACGAAATTTAAACATTTAACTAAAACTTTGATTGTTAGACTACTCAAAATAGAACTCAACGACGCTCACAGAACTGTAAATCACTCACAAAAAGAGATTTTCCATGTCACAAGATTAATATCTCAACACATACCTACATATTTGTGTGACGACTTCTTTAACAAGCAAAGCAATGCATTAAATAGATTTATGAAACTAGAACACGATAAACTTGATGAAAAATTCGAATGGTTGATACGTAAACACAATCTTTCTAAAGAAAGAAATATTAAACCCATCCATTATGTTTACAGTAACAGTAATAACAACACAATTTCGGTACACACCACAGATGCAACAAACTCTGCTCTTACTCCAATCCTACCAAACCACACTCATAGAAATGCTAAAAATATGAAGTCCATATCGATCCTTCGGATTTTTCTAATATCACCACCAAATCTTCTCTTACCAACATTAAAGATAAGTTGTTCATTAACCTAACTTTTACTCAGATCCCAGATAATGTTCAATGTCTACTACAGTTAGGTGAGAATTTCGCTCTACCTTTTAATAACAACATGAGGAAACTAGACATTGACACTATATTAAACATTAGAAACCGCTCCATATCCATCATTAATAACCTTCTCTCTTTCTCTCCTAATAAACTCACACACCATAACAAATTATCTCAACTTATAAAATCCACCAAACAATTCATTAACAATAACCCAAATATTATTTATACCAGAACAGATAAAGGCAATAGCACAGTAGCCTTAGATAACAATACCTATAGACAAAAAATCACAGAAATGTTACAAAACACTAACACATACATATACTATAGTTACTAAAGATCCAACAAAATCACTCACTACAAAAGTTAGGGACACACTTGTGAGATGGAAAAATCGTAAATACATATCCAAATGGAAATACGAACAATTATATTGTAGTGATGGGTTACTTCCGAGAGCCTATGGGGTACCAAAAATCCATAAAACAAAAAGCCCGTTTAGAATAATAGTTTCCTCAATTGACAGTCCAACGTACGCATTAGCTTCTTTTCTCCATAAAATTATCTCTGAGAGAATACCCAAACCTACCGGTTATGTGGAGAATAGCTTTGAATTAGTCAAACAATTAAATGGAACACATATCAACAGTGAATTTGTTCTCATTTCATTAGATGTAATATCTTTATTCACCAACATTCCTACTGACTTGGTGATACAGGGTGTCTCTGAGAGATGGTCACAGATATCCACTAATTGTAACATCCCAAAGGAGGAATTTTTACAAGCGTTAGAATTAATTTTGAACTCAACCTATTTTACCTTTAACAATATTATATACAAACAAAAATTTGGATCCCCCATTGGCTCACCGTTGTCCCCCACTGCCGCTGACATTGTAATGAAGGATTTAGAGAACAAGGCGTTGCGATTGCTTACGTTTATTTTACCTTTTTACCGGAGATATGTAGATGACATAGCTATGGCCGTACCTCCCGAAGAAATTGGCACAGTGCTTAACCTATTTAATTCTATTCATCCAAGGTTACAATTTACTATAGAAATAGGAGGCGACCGGTTGAATTTTTTAGACGCAACCATCATGAAAAACAATAACTATTTAGAATTTGACTGGTTTCACAAACCTACGTTTTCAGGCCGCTATCTCAATTTTATGTCACAACACCCTTGCTCCCAAAAAAGAGACACAATAATGGGCATGGTAGATAGAGCATTCTTATTATCACACCCTAAATTCCACTCCAAAAATATTAAAGTTATAATAGATATTCTCTTAAAGAATAACTATCCACTATCTTTTATTTTTAACACAATTAATACCAGAGTTAAGGGGATCCTAAAGTGACAGGCAAACTCCAACGTGACAGCGCCACGATCTAGCACAGAACTAAAAATAATCGATAATTTCGCCAAAAATAAGTGAGATTTTTAACTTTTTTTCGATTTTGATAAATACTCGTCTAGAGCGCCCTTCATTTTTATGCGTACTTTAATTGTGTAAAAGAGTTTTTCGATTCTATAAAGCCAATTCAAAGATTTATCCGCCAAAAGAAAAAAGGGTAAAACAGAGTTCTACAGACGACTTTAGGATCCCCCCAACGTGACAGCGCCACGATCTAGCACAGAACTAAAAATAATCGATAATTTCGCCAAAAATAAGTGAGATTTTTAACTTTTTTTTTATTTTGATAAATACTCGTCTAGAGCGCCCTTCATTTTTATGCGTACTTTAATTGTGTAAAAGAGTTTTTCGATTCTATAAAGCCAATTCAAAGATTTATCCGCCCAAAGAAAAAAGGGTAAAACAGAGTTCTACAGACGACTTTAGGATCCCCTTAAGGGGATCCTGCAGTCGTATGAATTACCGACATTACAGTTTCTCAATGGATCTTTTAATTGGCTTTATAGAATTGTAAAAATCTTTTACAGAATTAAAGTACGCACAAAAATCTATACTAGATAACCGCGATTTTATATCAAAAACACTAAAAAATTATAAATATTACTTATTTGGACACATACAGCTGTCACCTGACGACAATATTTGCTTAAAACAAAAATTCTGCAGTTTATACATACATAATGTTTATCATCTAGTATTGGGTAAACATGTAGGAATAATATCGTGCAAGTAGAAATAAGATTCAATGCGTACAAAAAAAATCCATTGAGAAAAAGTTTTAGTAATGCAAATACGGATGCAGAATGACAAGAAGAGCAGTGTCGCGTGCAACAGTAGTTGCCGGATCTTGTCAGAAATGGCACTGCTGCAATCTGACAAGGACAGATATATCGTATAGATATCCGTTAGACAAGGACAGGTATAGCACGGTAACACAGAAAACATAGTAAACGATCGAAATTATCGATTATTTTTAGTTCCGTGCTAGATCGTGGCGCTGTCACGTTGGAGTTTGCCTGTCACTGCAGGATCCCCTTAAGTCTCTTCTCAACAAATGTACACGCAGACAGGCTGATGATCCTACGCCTACTAATGATAATAACAAAAAGCGCTCTTGGTTCACTATCCCATATGTTTCTAACATTTCGGAAAAATTTAAAAATGTTACCAAGGATTTGAATGTTAATCTCTCTTTCTTTAGTCTGAATAAACTACGTAGCTTTGTTAAAGTACAGAAGGACACTCTCCCAATCCAATCAAATAAGAACGTTGTATATAAAATCACATGTAAAAATTGTGAGGCTTCATATGTCGGCCAAACTTTGAGACAGTTAAAAACGAGAATTTCCGAACATAAAAATACATCAAAGCAAACAGTAATTAATGAACACAGAAACAACTTCAACCATGAATTTGATTGGGAGAATGTGGAGATCTTGGATAAGGACAGATTTTTATCAAAACGACTAGTTTCTGAAATGGCCTACATCAAACTTGAAAAGAATAGTCTTAACTCTCAAACAGATACAGAATTTTTACATCATGCATATGTATCTGTTAAGTAGAGACCTCGTAGATATCTCGCGAGAAGAGGAGGGGCGATACTCAAATAACGAACACGAAATAGAATTTGTTTGAATCAATTTATCAGGCAGAACTACTCGGTGGAATACCAGCATTCGCTGCTTGGACAAGGGAAAACTGCTGAAAAACCTTGTCAGTATTCGATACAAATAGTAAACATAATACAAAAATTATGATAATATAGGTGAAAAGGCAGTAATACAATATTACCAAGTATAAAAGCAAAATACACGTAAATATTGGTGAATACTCACGATATGATCAAGAAACAATAGAATAGATAAATCTCTTTCAATCTTATAAGCATTGTTTAATACTAATATCACTCGAAATAAAGTTATAGATGTAAATAAGTAAAGTAAAAGTTGACTCAATAATAGTTAAATCAAAGAAAATAATAGTGAAAGTTAACTTAAGAATATCTAAAGATAATTGGCAAATAAAGATATAAAGTGAAATAATCACACTTGGCACCACTCAGTTTGAGCAGCCAAACTCAATCTATATATATAAAGACAGATGTCCTGACTCACTCACTCACTCACTCACTCACTCACTCACTCATCAACGCCCAGCCCAAACCCCTGAACCTATAAACATGAAATTTGGGAAGTGTATTCCTCTCATGACGTAAGCACCCACTAAAAAGGGATTTTTAGAAATTCGACCCTTAAGGGTGTGAAAAGGGTTAAAATGTATTTTCACGGATTCGTCAATATCTCTTAGGCCCGATGAGATATCGACTTGGTTCTTGCTTACGAAGGTCACCCATACAAATGCTCAAAAACATATTCAGGATTTTGCCCTAATCAACCTCTAAAGGGATAAATCTGGATTTAGGTGTGAATCAGTTTAATCGTAATCGTAGTATTTTGTGGTCACATTGGTGATTATTAATTTTGTGATTATTTATTTTAAAATTACGTAAAAAACTAGATACAATGGCATTAAAATACATTATAATAATAATGTGAATTAAATAATTACTTTAAATAATTAATAAATTCTCATTTGATATTCAATAATTTCTTTTAAGTTTAAGATTACCTTGCAATGATGTAATACATATTTAGAATTTGTACCGGATGCGATATGCAAATGAATATAGACTTGAATTAAATCTAATTAAGAGTAAGATATATTTAGTATCTATTATCTATATATATAAAAACAAATAAAGCCCTATCTATATATATAAAGACAGATGTCCTGACTCACTCACTCACTCATCAACGCCTAGCCCAAACCCTGAACCTAGAAACATGAAATTCGAGGGGTGCATTCCTCTCATGACGTAAGCACCCACTAAGAAGGAATTTTTAAAAATTCGGCCCTTAAGGGTGTGAAAAGGGTTAAAATGTATTTTTACGGATTTGTCAATATCTCTTAGGCCCGATGAGATATCGACTTGGTTCTTTCTTACGAAGGTCACCCATACAAATGCTCAAAAACATATTTCAGGATTTTGCCCTAATCAACCTCAAAAGGGATAAATCTGGATTTAGGGGTGAATTATAGAACCCTCCGCATCTCCTGTAAATTAATTAATTAATAGTATTTTTTCGGTTGTTATACTCAGCCCAACAATTATTTAAAAAAAATAACATTTGCTTCCGTATTCCACAATAAATTTATTAACAAAAATAATTTTAAGGGCCGTAGGGGAGAGTGGAAGAATTGCAAACATCTAAGAAAAAAGTTACATAAAGCCGACGATTATTTATCAATTACTAGCTGGTTTCCCGGGCTTCGCCCCAGAGGACTTCTCGCCCTATTGTAGACATCAGTTAGTACATAGACAACAAAGGAAATGAACAATACGATGAAGAAATTTAAATCTGAAACAATAGAATTGGAGCAAAAGTACGAACAAACACTAACATAATTTTAATTCATCTTTATCATGTCATGAGATAATATTGTTCATTACAATCCAACGAAAGTTTATTGGAGTCAAAATCGATTTCAGCCGTTGCGTCAAAGAATGCGGTAATCCGAGTGTCAAAGTTATATTTGACGATGTATGAACAAAGGAAAGTTATTTAAAGCAGCGAATCGTTTGTATATTGAACAGTCTTTTTATTATAGCAGAGAATGTGCTGTACAGATATTAAGCGTCGAAGTTAACGAAACAGAAATAATTTGTTAAAGCAGAGAATAGTTGGTATATGAAAAGTACATATTTATATGCACGATGAATAGTTGCTATATAAATATGTACTTTTTATATACCAACTATTCTTTGCTTTAACAAATTATTTCTGCTTTGTTAATTTCAACGCTTAATATCTGTAGCAGAAATAATTTGTTAAAGCAGAGAATAGTTGGTATATGAAAAGTATGCTTTGTAAGTTAAACCGAGGTCCACTCTGTACAGGGTTGGGAGGGGGGATGCGAAGGGGGCCGCGGTGGCGAACACAGCAAACGGAGAACGACGTTTCTTAATTGTAAATTTTCAGCTTCGAGTTTTGCATCGCAATATCTCCGCTTGTAGGGCATGTAGCGGAAACATAAAAACACTTTTATTATACGAATTTGGTCCAAGCTATCCATTAAGCCTAGTTGGAACTTAATCCGTTCGCTAGTTATCGAGATCTCAAAATCTCGGGTACTCGCAACTCGTTGCGTCGCGTTAATAGAGTCACGGCGGTCTCGCTTTGCGCGTACTTGGCGCGAGGCACTGCCGTGTCTCTTGATTACTTTGATTTTTTCAAGGTAAAGATATTACTTGGATTCTTTCAAGGCAAATTATCAACATAAATTATAATTTTAAACAATAAGCAAAACCCGTTCGTAATTACCCCAGCTACGATTCGGCATTGCCCCGCGTGCGGCGGGTAACTCCGAATGGCAAAGTTTTGCTTTTTGTTTAAAATTGTTCATGTTGAAAATTTATAAATATTATTGTAATTTAAAGCCAAATAACTGGAATATTACATGAAATAGACTTCTATAATTGATAAAGAATCGTCGGCTTTATTTAACTTTTCCCTTAGATGTTCGCTATTTTTCCACTTTCCCATACCCTTAAAATTATTTTCGTTAATAAATTTATTGTGGAATAAGGAAGCAAAAGTTACCTTTTTAAAAGTAATTGTTGGGCTGAGTATAAGAACCGAAAGAAAAATACATAGAAATTAATTCACAGGAGACACAAAGGGTTCTATAATTCACCCCTGAATCTAGATTTGCGCCATTAGAGGTTGATTAGGGCAAAATCCTGAAATATGTTTTTGAGCATTTGTATGGGTGACCTTTGTAAGCAAAAACCAAGTCGATATCTCATCGGGCCTAAGAGATATTGACGAATCCGTGAAAATACATTTTACCCCTTTTTACTCGTTTAGGGATTGATTTTTAAAAATCCCTTTTTAATGAATGATTACGTCATGAGAGGAATACACTTCCCAAATTTCATGTTTATAGGTTCAGGGGTTTGGGCTGGGCGTTGATGAGTGAATGAGTCAGGACATCTGTCTTTATATATATAGATTTACCTAAATTATAATTTTAACAATAAGCAAAACCCGATTGTAATTACCCCAGCTACGATTCGGCATTGCTCCGCGTGCGGCGGTTAACTCCGAATGGCAAATAAATATTAATATTAATTGTCGTAATTTAAAGCCAAATAACTGGAGTATTATTTAAAATGCAGATTTCTATAATTGATAAATAATCGTCGGCTTTATGTAACTTTTTTCTTAGATGTTTGCAATTCTTCCACTCTCCCCTACGGCCCTTAAAATTATTTTTGTTAATAAATTTATTGTGGAATACGGAAGCAAATGTTATTTTTTTTTAAATAATTGTTGGGCTGAGTATAACAACCAAAAAAATACTATTAATTAATTAATTTACAGGAGATACGGAGGGTTCTATAATTCACCCCTAAATCCAGATTTATCCCTTTAGAGGTTGATTAGGGCAAAATCCTGAAATATGTTTTTGAGCATTTGTATGGGTGACCTTCGTAAGAAAGAACCAAGTCGATATCTCATCGGGCCTAAGAGATATTGACAAATCCGTAAAAATACATTTTAACCCTTTTCACACCCTTAAAGGCCGAATTTTTAAAAATTCCTTCTTAGTGGGTGCTTACGTCATGAGAGGAATGCACCCCTCGAATTTCATGTTTCTAGGTTCAGGGGTTTGGGCTAGGCGTTGATGAGTGAGTGAGTGAGTCAGGACATCTGTCTTTATATATATAGATAGGGCTTTATTTGTTTTTATATATATAGATAATAGATACTGTTGTATAATGGTGTCGTTCGAGTCAGTCGCGCAGACCGCGCCTATGGGACAGTCGCCGACGGGCGTGTAGAGAGCGACATCTGTCGGAGTCAGGGGCGAGTAGTTTAGTTCTCGCCACGTCGCCTCGGGATGCGACACGATCAGTGTTGACTCGGATGTAGAATAAAGAGCACGTTTCCCGTTATTTGCGAGTACGATCTCTGTCCTTCCTTTCCCAG
Source organism: Leptothorax acervorum (assembly GCA_035220615.1). NCBI lineage: Eukaryota > Metazoa > Arthropoda > Insecta > Hymenoptera > Formicidae > Leptothorax > Leptothorax acervorum. Next base: position 82,166 of record JASTWQ010000583.1, read on the forward strand.
TCCCGCGAATAATACATGGTGGCAGCGTCGGACTTACGCCAAAGTGTGAAATTGCACGTCGAGGAAGAGTGTAACGAAGAATAGAGGCTCTTAGTTATTCGCGATTGTTCGCGTGAGTAAGCATCGTTCGTGCGTGAAGACAAGATGTCCGACACGACGGCGGTGATTGTGCAACCGGGAGTGACCCTCCCAGAACCGTTTGACTTTAACAAGCCTCAAAACTGGGATACATACAAATCTCGGTTTAACCGCTATTGCATAGTGGCGGGAGTGACAAGTTCCGAGCAACAGGTAAATTCGTTATTGTACGCGATGGGACCGAGAGCGGAAACCATCTTCACTTCGTTCAATTTAAGTGAAACCGACGCGAAAGACATTGTGAAAGTAAAAGAGAAGTTCGACGGCTTCTTTAACGGAAGGAAGAACATTATTTATGAACGTGCGAGGTTCAATATGCGCGTGCAATCCCCGGGGGAGAGCATGGAAGATTTTATTACAGACTTGTGCAAGTTAGCAGATTCGTGCGAGTACGAGAATTTCCGTGAACAATTAATTCGCGACCGGATCGTCGTGGGCGTGGCCGACCGACGCCTCTCTGAGAGGTTGCAGCTTCTCGATGGTCTGGATTACAAAAGAGCCGTGGAAGTAGCTAGGAGCTATGAGACAGTACAAAGACAGAATCAATTGTTACGTTCGGAAGTGGCGGGAACCGGAACGGTGGTAAACCGCGTGCAAAATAAGACCAAAGCTCGTAAAGGAAAGAATTATTCCACGCCATGGAAGTGCTACGGCTGCGGAAGTGAGAAGAAGCATACAAAAGAAGAATGCCCCGCGCGTAATTCGAAGTGCAATAAATGTGCTAAAGAAGGCCATTGGGCGAAAGCGTGCAAGTCCGGGACGGCTGAGGGCAGGTCTGAGAAGATTAAACCCAAGACTGCCGTGCGTCAGGTGGAAGATGACTCTCGTGCGGACCCGTTCTTTGTGGCGACGGTGAGCCAATCACAGGCTCCGTCGGACGAGCCGTGGCGGGCTAAAGTGACGGTAGACGACGTTACGATTTGTTTTCAACTGGACCCCGGTGCCGATGTGACTCTAATTACGGACAGTGCGTACAAAGAAAATAAACAAACTTTTGGTAAATTATACCCCGCGGATCGTAACTTAGAAAGTGCCTCTCGCGATTCGCTGAAGTGTATCGGCATGTTCACTACCAGGCTTAGTTATGGAGATCGGGCGCTAAATGCCAACGTGTTCGTCGTAAAAGGACTACGGCAAAATTTGCTAGGACGAGGTGAATGTGTCGGACTAAACCTAGTGATGCGGTGCTCACAAGTTTCTGCTCAGAGCACGGTGAGACCCTTTACAGAGTTCCCCGGTTTGTTTAATCGCTTGGGTCTTTTGAAAACGTCGTACAGTATTAAACTTCGTAAAGACGTGAAACCATTCTGTTTATCTCAACCGCGTCGGGTGCCATTAGCATTAATGGTAAAGTTAAAAGCAAAGCTTGAAGAGATGTTGCAGATGGGGGTCATCGAGAAAGTGGAAGAACCAACGGACTGGTGCAGCGGTATTGTTTTAGTAAAAAAACAAAATACAGATGACATTCGTTTTTGCGTGGACTTAACCAAACTGAATCAGGCGGTAGAACGTGAACATCATCCGATGCCTGTCGTGGAATATACGTTGGGCCAGCTGAAAGGGGCCAAGTACATAACGAAACTCGACTGTGTGTCGGGGTTTTGGCAGGTGCCATTAAGTGAGGATTCCAGGAGGCTAACTACGTTTATTACTCCATACGGGAGATTCTGTTTCCGCAGACTTCCCTTCGGAATTTCGTCCGCTCCGGAGTTCTTTCAAAAACGAGTTTCACAGGTTCTAGAGGGTCTAGAGGGAGTCGCTAACCTCATGGACGATATAATAGTGTGGGGAGAAACCATACAAGAGCATGACGCCAGGCTTCGCGCTGTATTGCATCGTTTGGAAGAAAACAACGTTACCTTGAATGCAAATAAATGTCAATTTTGTGTACAGGAGACGACGTTTCTTGGACATCGTATTTCGGCTGATGGTATCTGCCCAGATCCTTCAAAAGTACAAGCCATCGCCGAGCTAACCCCACCAAGCGATGTTACGGGTGTTAGATCTTTCCTAGGAATGGTGAACTACCTGGGAAAATTTGTGCCACGATTGTCCGAGATCCTTACTCCAATTTATAGTCTGTTGAGAAGTAATGAAGAATTCGTGTGGTCAGCAGATTGTGAGAAAGCGTTCAGAGCGGTTTTGAAGGTGTTGAGCAGTTCTCCCTGTCTGGCAATTTTCGATCCCAATCGACGGACGGTCGTATCAGCGGATGCTTCATCTTTCGGACTTGGGGCTGTACTTCGTCAGGAAGATGAGACAGGAGAATTACGTCCTGTTGCCTACGCGTCAAGAACTCTGACCGACACCGAGCGGCGGTATGCTCAGATTGAAAAAGAGACTTTAGCTCTCACTTGGGCATGTGAGAGGTTCCACGACTTTATTTACGGAAAATTCTTCTACTTGGAGACGGATCACCGACCATTGGTTCCACTACTGATGACGAAAAATCTGGACGAGTTGTCGCCTCGTCTACAGAGAATGCGTATGCGGTTGATGCACTATAACTTTGAGTGTTTCTTTACTGCCGGTAAAGATATTCTTGCAGCGGATTACCTATCCCGTTCTCCATTGAAGATGTCGGGCAGCCTTGATCTACAGGAGGGAATTTCTGCCCACGTCCAGTTCGTGTTTGAGCAATCTCCAGTATCCGACACAATACTTTCAAGACTTTTGGATTTGCAAGCGGAGGATCCCGTGTGTCGTGAACTAGTAAAGTACATTCAAAATGGATGGCCGGGTAAAGATCAGGTCAGCGCTTCAGTGAAACCCTTCTATGACGTTCGTGCCAATCTCACCTTGGCACGGGGGTTTACCATGTTCGGCGATCGGTTCTACATTCCTACAGGACTTCGTCGGGAAACCTTGGAAGCCATCCATAATGCTCATCAGGGCATTGAAAAATGCCGGGCTCGCGCTAGGTACAGCGTTTGGTGGCCGAAATTATCAGCGGAACTTCAACAATTAGTGGACAGCTGCGCGGTGTGCGTACAAAACAGGCCCGCGCGATCTGAGCCGTTGAAGCCATCTAATTTTCCGGATAGACCGTGGCAAATCATCGCCATGGATTTATTCAAACACGGTGCCAGTTGGTATCTATTAGTTGCAGACTTCTATTCCCGGTACCCGGAGGTGTACCAATTACCAGATTTACGGTCAGCGACCATCATTGTTCGTCTGAAGGAGATTTTCGCACGCCACGGAATCCCAGATATGATCCGATCCGACAATGGAACACAATTCGACCCACTACGTACGATGGAATTCCGGGCTTTCAAGAAGACATATGGATTTGAGCACGAAACATCATCCCCTCATTTCCCTCAGAGCAATGGATTCATAGAGGCAATGGTAAAAACCGTAAAAAGCGGATTGGAAAAGTCCAAAGATTTTAACGTTTGGTTATTAGAATACCGTACAACTCCATTAAAGTGCGGTTTTTCTCCCAGCGAATTAGCCATGGGGCGACGAATTAAGTCTTTTCTCCCTGTTACACCATCTCTACTGATGCCAAAAACAATTGACCGCGACATACTGCTGTCTAAAGAAAGGGAGAGGATTTGTCGCCAGAAGAAGGATTTTGATCGTCGTCACCACAAGAACGAGCGCGACGATCTAGAAGTTGGTGATCGAGTCTGGATTCGCGATTTACGCCGCTGGGGCGTTATACAGAAACATGCGGACCAGCCAAGATCCTATATTGTACGGTCAGATACGGGGACATATCGTCGAAACAGAAGCCATCTACATCGTCTGGATGCACCTCTGGGATATTTTGATACGCCGGAGGATACGCCTGATAAAGAAGAGTGGCTTACCCCACCACAATCTCCCGAAAAACCCAGAGTGCCGGAGAAGCCGCCTTCATCAGTCGTAAGACAGGAATTACCCGCAATACCTGCCCCAAAGGAGGACGCTATCGACCCAGTTCCCCAACGTCCTGAGAAGAAGGCGTACCCCGTACGCGACCGTAAGAAGGTTAGCCGGTTGGGCTACGAAACATTGGGTGGCCCAAAATCATCTTCGAAGTAGAGCGGAACAAATACTCAAGAAGGGGAGATGTTGTATAATGGTGTCGTTCGAGTCAGTTGCGCAGACCGCGCCTATGGGACAGTCGCCGACGGGCGTGTAGAGAGCGACATCTGTCGGAGTCAGGGGCGAGTAGTTTAGTTCTCGCCACGTCGCCTCGGGAAGCGACACGATCAGTGTTGACTCGGATGTAGAATAAAGAGCACGTTTCCCGTTATTCGCGAGTACGATCTCTGTCCTTCCTTTCCCAGTCCCGCGAATAATACAGATACTAAATATATCTTACTCTTAATTAGATTTAATTCAAGTCTATATTCATTTGCATATTGCATCCGGTACAAATTCTAAATATGTATTACATCATTGCAAGGTAATCTTAAACTTAAAAGAAATTATTGAATATCAAATGAGAATTTATTAATTATTTAAAGTAAATTATTTAATTCACATTATTATTATAATGTATTTTAATGCCATTGTATCTAGTTTTTTACGTAATTTTAAAATAAATAATTACAAAATTAATAATCACCAATGTGACCACAAAATACTACGATTACGATTAAACTGATTCACACCTAAATCCAGATTTATCCCTTTAGAGGTTGATTAGGGCAAAATCCTGAAATATGTTTTTGAGCATTTGTATGGGTGACCTTCGTAAGCAAGAACCAAGTCGATATCTCATCGGGCCTAAGAGATATTGACGAATCCGTGAAAATACATTTTAACCCTTTTCACACCCTTAAGGGTCGAATTTCTAAAAATCCCTTCTTAGTGGGTGCTTACGTCATGAGAGGAATACACTTCCCAAATTTCATGTTTATAGGTTCAGGGATTTGGGCTGGGCGTTGATGAGTGAGTGAGTGAGTGAGTGAGTGAGTGAGTGAGTGAGTGAGTCAGGACATCTGTCTTTATATATATAGATAGAAGTCTGCATTTTAAATAATACTCCAGTTATTTGGCTTTAAATTACGACAATTAATATTAATATTTATTTGCCATTCGGAGTTAACCGCCGCACGCGGAGCAATGCCGAATCGTAGCTGGGGTAATTACAATCGGGTTTTGCTTATTGTTAAAATTATAATTTAGGTAAATCTATATATATAAAGACAGATGTCCTGACTCATTCACTCATCAACGCCCAGCCCAAACCCCTGAACCTATAAACATGAAATTTGGGAAGTGTATTCCTCTCATGACGTAATCATTCATTAAAAAGGGATTTTTAAAAATCAATCCCTAAACGAGTAAAAAGGGGTAAAATGTATTTTCACGGATTCGTCAATATCTCTTAGGCCCGATGAGATATCGACTTGGTTTTTGCTTACAAAGGTCACCCATACAAATGCTCAAAAACATATTTCAGGATTTTGCCCTAATCAACCTCTAATGGCGCAAATCTAGATTCAGGGGTGAATTATAGAACCCTTTGTGTCTCCTGTGAATTAATTTCTATGTATTTTTCTTTCGGTTCTTATACTCAGCCCAACAATTACTTTTAAAAAGGTAACTTTTGCTTCCTTATTCCACAATAAATTTATTAACGAAAATAATTTTAAGGGTATGGAAAAGTGGAAAAATAGCGAACATCTAAGGGAAAAGTTAAATAAAGCCGACGATTCTTTATCAATTATAGAAGTCTATTTCATGTAATATTCCAGTTATTTGGCTTTAAATTACAATAATATTTATAAATTTTCAACATGAACAATTTTAAACAAAAAGCAAAACTTTGCCATTCGGAGTTACCCGCCGCACGCGGGGCAATGCCGAATCGTAGCTGGGGTAATTACGAACGGGTTTTGCTTATTGTTTAAAATTATAATTTATGTTGATAATTTGCCTTGAAAGAATCCAAGTAATATCTTTACCTTGAAAAAATCAAAGTAATCAAGAGACACGGCAGTGCCTCGCGCCAAGTACGCGCAAAGCGAGACCGCCGTGACTCTATTAACGCGACGCAACGAGTTGCGAGTACCCGAGATTTGAGATCTCGATAACTAGCGAACGGATTAAGTTCCAACTAGGCTTAATGGATAGCTTGGACCAAATTCGTATAATAAAAGTGTTTTTATGTTTCCGCTACATGCCCTACAAGCGGAGATATTGCGATGCAAATCTCGAAGCTGAAAATTTACAATTAAGAAACGTCGTTCTCCGTTTGCTGTGTTCGCCACCGCGGCCCCCTTCGCATCCCCCCTCCCAACCCTGTACAGAGTGGACCTCGGTTTAACTTACAAAGCATACTTTTCATATACCAACTATTCATATACCAACTATTCATATACCAATTCTCTGCTTTAACAAATTATTTCTGCTACAGATATTAAGCGTTGAAATTAACAAAGCAGAAATAATTTGTTAAAGCAAAGAATAGTTGGTATATAAAAAGTACATATTTATATAGCAACTATTCATCGTGCATATAAATATGTACTTTTCATATACCAACTATTCTCTGCTTTAACAAATTATTTCTGTTTCGTTAACTTCGACGCTTAATATCTGTACAGCACATTCTCTGCTATAATAAAAAGACTGTTCAATATACGAACGATTCGCTGCTTTAAATAACTTTTCTTCGTTCATACATCGTCAAATATAACTTTGACACTCGGATTACCGCATTCTTTGACGCAACGGCTGAAATCGATTTTGACTCCAATAAACTTTCGTTGGATTGTAATGAACAATATTATCTCATGACATGATAAAGATGAATTAAAATTATGTTAGTGTTTGTTCGTACTTTTGCTCCAATTCTATTGCTTTAGATTTAAATTTCTTCATCGTATTGTTCATTTCCTCTGTTGTCTATGTACTAACTGATGTCTACAATAGGGCGAGAAGTCCTCCGGGGCGAAGCCCGGGTAACCAGCTAGTAATGAATAAATCACACAATCGTAATAATAACTCGAGAGTATCCAGAGAAATATAGCAAAATTCATACATAAAGAAACTCACATAATATGATATAAGTATTTCGCAACGCAGTGAATTAATCACACAACTAATCTTCACTCAAATGAAGGTGTATCGCAAATATCATAAAAAATGTATCTCGCAAGAATAATACGTAAAATGTGCACAATTAAAGTAAATATTATAAAGCTAGAATATAATAAAAAGAATGACATGACCAAAAGGAGAATATAATTTATCTCGCTGAGAATCGCTATGAATATTTAATAGTAGCTGCAAATCCGAATGCGGCCTTTATGAATAAAAACATAAACGAAAAGTACGTATTAATTTAAGAAAAAACTAATGGTCGTAAGGTAGTAGGTGATATGAGCAGCTACAACTCGATGTAATCCCAATTTCAGCACGAGTTTCGCGGAACTGTTTTACGTGGTAACAATCGTAAGGAAGCGTGACCGCTCACGCTCGAACGTGTGCTCGGCTCGAGTTCGCGACAAGAAGTGAGTCCGCCGTTGCCGCATCGCGCACGCAGCCGAACGGCGCGCCGTAAACAAAGGTCGGCCCTCCTCGTGCGTTTTCGGAAAATCAATAAATTGATCGCGCTCGACTATACACGGTGTCTCCTCGCGTCGAGCGATCGAATATCGAATCGCGTCGTGCAGCGACGGCCAGCCACAACCGCGATATTTAAACTCTAAACAGTATCCATATTAAACAAATTGTAAACCTTGCCCATTAATATTGTATGTCGACAGTCATTTCATTTTTTATTTTTATTATTATTTTTACCTTTATCTTTAATTATTTATACACCCCATATATAAATTTGTTTATCTTGTCTTATTGATTTCACGCGTTTCGAGTATCTCCACTTGTTTGTTATGTTAGCCGATCTGACTTGCGACATACATCTTATTGTCATTTACCATGTGTGTGCGCTCTTGACAAGACCGTTATTTCGGAACCTCTTTATCGTGTGCTGTTTCGGATAAAACGTTGTACTTGATTCTTTGATAATGGCTTTCTGTGTAATGTTCTCGTTCTCTTGACTATCTGGTGAGTTAATCATATTTATTTTTAACAACAACATCATTATAATTCAATTGGGATTTACAGATTTTGATCTCGTAGTCATTCACAAACTAACATCGTTTCTGGATCTTCCAATCATGAAACTCACTAGGGTATAATGGAGAACTTGATCAAATATTAATTTATATCACTGAAGATGGCTCAATCCTGAGCCGAAACGTACGGATTGAATGTACAATGAATTAATAAATCAATAATCTGATATTTCAACGCATCAAGAACCGCGTCGACTCTCAGTGCCCTTTACTTGTTTGTTTAAATTTTCGAGAGTCCTTGACTTTTTATTTATTAAAATATTAAATATTAAATATTAAATATTTAAAATATTATAAGAAGAGAGAAGAATCAAAAGCAGCAAACGGGGTGTCGATCAAAAGGAGAAAGGATACGATGCAGGGAATGAGGATAGAGGGGATGAGACCAAGAAGTGATTAAACCGCTCGCTCGCACGGGACCGGAGGTTCAAACAATCTGTGGAGGTAAGAAGTGTCAGCCAGACCCGTCAAAATGAGCAGATGGAAAGTTGGAAAGACGGAGGCCGGCGGTTCCGACGGTGGCGCAGTAACCGTGGATTGAAGTGAGTGCAGAGGGCGCGGAAGTAAGGTGTGTGGAGCTGCGCTGCCGCGGTGACCGCTGGTCGGAGAGATAAGATGGCGTCACTGCGGGTCGGCGAAGCATAGTTTCGGAACGCAAGTGGAGCACGTGGTGACGAGACGAAAGAGCGCTGGCAAGAGTTGCGTTAGAAGCGAGTACGCTAAGAAGGCGAAATTGCAAGAAAGGGAAGAAGAGTAGATCAACGGAGGAAGAAAAAAGGAGAAGACGAGGATAAGAGAAGAAGAAGGATACCGAAGCTAGGGTCAAGGATGACGGAAAAGGAGGACAGGACAGAGGATGTTGCGAAAGAGGTGAAGGGACTGAGACTGGATATGAAAGAGTTGAAACAGGAAATAACAAGGAACATGGTAGTGGAAGAAGAGAGGCAGGGGGAAGAGAAAGGAGGAATAGGAGATTCGGAGGTGATGGAAATGAAGCAAGACGTGAAGGAATTGAGACGTGAAATAATGGAGCTAAAGGCGTATATGATAAAGAGGGAAGAGAGACAGGGAGAGAAGGAGGAGAGAGGGATGGTGGAGAAAGAGGAGGAGGAGAGAACAACGTGATAAAGAGGAAGAGAGAAAGAAGGATGAGAGAGAAAAAAAGTAGAGAGAGAAGAAGGGGCGAAGATAGAAGAACAAGAGACTGGTGAGAGGAGAGATGGAGGTATGGGTAACTAATTGTTTAATGAGACTCTTTATGTGCAGGTTATAGATGGAAGGGAGAGGTAGGGCAGAAAACGGAGAAAAGGCAGGTCATAGACAAGTAGGAGGGGGGAGCAGTAGGCAGAAGGAGCTATTGGAAGGAGGGACCAGAGGAAAGATTGGAGCTAGAGGGAGGAAGAAGGAAGGATGCTGGTAGAGATGGTAGAGGAAGAAGACAAGGAGGAACTCTTCGCGTCTGGTGGCTGTAGTGAGGGGGAGAGAGACGGAGGGACGGTCAGGCAGACAAAGGACTGCAGAGACTGAGGGGAAGAGAGCCCAGAGGAAAACGAGAAATCGGAGGGAGGAGATATGAGGGAAGGCGACGGAGGAGACTGGAGGGTATTGGGATTTAAGAGGGCGGGAGGGGAAATAGATTGTAAGGTCGCCAATGGCCAGAATTTTTACAGGGGATTGCTTTATGGATGTAATGGTTTGGGTACGTTCCACAAAAACGCCCTTTAAGGGCCCTTGGGGTAAATAAAATATCTGTTCTAATCTCTATTAAATCTGATTACTCTAACTAACAAAATATACAATTAAAATATAGATCATCAAATGTATTTAATATTTTATTTGTAAATATGTAAAGTTTATATGTTAATTGTGAGGTTTGCAGTTTTTTATTTTATTTATTATTTGTAGTTTTTAAAAATAACAAAAAAATTGTTTTTTATATAAAAATGTATATATTTTTATCTTTTATAATTATGAAAATTGTGCAGAATTACCATAAAATAACTAAGCTACGTTAGAAGTTATTAATTTTTTAATTTCTTTTAACTTAACTATTTAACTAGTTATTACGCAACCGTGGTTTACATAATTCTTTTTTTTTCACGCACACACACTCTTCTTAAATTTATATTTTTAAATAAAAATTACAATTTTAATAAATTTTATTCAATTCAATTCAAACAAATACTTTATTTCCCCTATGGAGTTCGAAGGGCGTTTTTGAGAAATGTTTCCCAAACCTTCACAAACTTCCTGCTTCCACTCCTCCCTCCACAAAGTTCATTGGCGTTTTGTAGGGACGTACCCAACCCTTTACAACCAGAAAACATAACCCCATCAAACCTGGCCATTAGGCGACCTCACATACTGGTCCCCGTCCCACCCCCTTAACCTTCATACTCCCTCTGGCCCCCTTCTCCAGCCACCCCCTTTCCTCCCCCCTCCAGCTCCACCCCGTCTTCGGATCCCTCTCCTACACCCGCTCCACTTCCTCCATTATCATTTTACAGCGGCTGCAAACCTTCCTCCGAACTAGTCTCTCCTTCTTCTCCCGTCTCTCCCTCTCTCCGTCCCTCGATCCTTTCCTCTTCCGTTCTGCTTTCTGTTCCTCGTCCTTCTCTCTTTATCGTTCTCTGACCTTCCTTTCTACCTCGTCACCTCCTTGCCTCTTGCCATAATTCCCTCTCCTCCTGCACCCTACTTACTGAAACAGAAAAGCAAAAACAGACTAATGCCTGCCACCCGACCTTCAACCGTTTCACCCTTCCTCCCTCAACCCTTCCTTCATATCCCTCTCCCTCCTTTCTTCCTTTTCTCTCTCCCTTCATATCATCCTTCATTCTTGCTCCACCTGGACTGCCCCACCTCTCAAACTCCTTCCGGTCTCTTTCCTTCCCTGCTCCTTCCTCTCCTCTCGTTGTTATCCTCCTCTTTGGCCTTCTCCTCCATTTCTCTTCCTCCCTTACTCTCTTCTCCATCTCCTTCCTTATCCGCTCTTCACCCTTTCCTCCACTCCTTCCTGTCCTTATCCCACAATACCTCCCTTCCGTTTATCCAGAGCCTCCTGCTCGTTGCTACCGCCGAATTTCCTTTTCTCCTTTCCTCCCTTGCTTTCTTTTCTATTTTCCACCTCGTGTACCTTTCCTCTCCCGTTAACTCTTCATCCACAGTTACTCCCCATCTCTTCTTTATCTCCCAACGCATATCAAACAACTCCTTTTTGTCTTCCTCTTCCTCCATCTCCACTTTCAGTACCTCCTTCTTTCCCTTCCCTTTTATCTCTGTAACCCCCTCGACTTTCACCTTTCTATCCAAGGCCATCTCAGCAATTATTTCCATAAATTCCTTCTTTTCTGCCGGGCTTGTTCCCTCCACTCCGCTCCACACCAGGGATCTCTTTCTCCTCGCAGCTCTCTCTCTATCCTCTCTATACTCTCTATGCGCTCTTTCTCTTTCCTTTCTTTCTCTCTCGCTTCTTATCTTCTCCGCCCTTCTCTTCACTAGCTCCCATGCATCTTTCCTCTTTTTCTCTTGACTACTTCCATCCCGCCTTTCCTCCCCCTCTTCTTCTCTTCCTTCTTCTCCATCCGTACTCCATTCTCTCCTTTCATCCCTACATGCTCTTCCAACTTCGCTCTCTCTTTCTCCCTGCTCCTTCTCTCCTTCTATTCTCATGACACCTCCTCTTGCAGGTACCACCTCCTTCTTATCTCCTCTTTTTTCCTTGTCCTCTCTTCCTCTGCTACCTTTCTCTCTTCTCTCCTTGTTCCTCTCGCTTCCTTTTCCCCTCTCTTCAATCTTCCTCCTAGCCTCGCTTCTCCCTCTCCTCCTTTCGTCCTCCTCCTTCTTCATCATTCCTCTTTCCACCTCACTTTTAATCCCTCCTTTCGCGCTTCCTGCCTTTTCGTCTCCTCGTCCTCTCTCTATACTTCCTTCTACACTGCTTCTTCTCACCCTTTCACTCCTCTCCTCCTCCTCGCTCGTCACCTCCTCCCACCAACTTCTATCCCATTTCCCCTCCCATTCTCTCTCGCTGCTCTCCCCTCTCTCCTCCTTCTTCTTTTCTTTTATTCCTGCTCCTCCATTGCTCTCCTCCACCTCTCTTTTCTCTCTTTCTCCTTGCTTTCCGACCTCCATGCGCTGCCTCTCCTCCGCCTGTCTATTCTCCATCCTATCCAGCTGCGCTCTTATCTTCCTCATCTTCTTCCTTCGCTTTTCTCCCTCCCGCTTTATTTCCATCACGATTTCCTTTCCTATTCCTCTCAGTTCCTTTATCAGTTCCTCCATATACTCCTTCTCTTCCATATCTCGTCCCGTTCTCGGCCTTTTCTTCACTCTGGCCACTATATCAAAAGGAAATTGTCATTAGCGATTTGCACCTTTACGTATCCCTGCACTTCGCCACATAACCCTAACTGTCACGCTTATATGCCTGCCACTATTATTCTTTGTTTCTTCTCTTTCCCTTCTATTTCGCGCGTTTAGCCTGATTCTTTATTCTCGCTCTTCCTTCTTTCTGCTTATATGCCTTACCGTTCTCTCTGCTATAACCTTGCTGCATAAACTTTAATCCTCTTGCCGTCCTATCTCCCTCCTAGTAAACCACGATTCTCACCCTCGCCTTCCCTTCACCCACTTCCTGCCTCCTGTTTCGTCTTGCGTTCCCAAATCGCGTCTTAACGTCCTGCATGCGTGCCAACCTTGTTGGCGCACAGCGCCGTCTCGACTCTCTTCTCCTCCATCTCTCCGCTGGTCCGCCGTAGCGCTACCGTCACTTCTCCTCGCACCACACGTGTCTCTGTCTCCATTCTCCAGTTCGACGCCACTCGCTCCTCGTGTTCGGGAGCTTGCCTCTCTCTCTCTCTCTTTCCTCTTACTTGCGTCCTTCTGTGCGCCCAGGTAGCAGTTACTGTTTGGGCATGCGCACTTCCGTGCTCTCTCCTTCCGGTCTTCCTCTGTGCCGCTCCACGTTACTCCCTTCCTCCCCCTGGCCTAGTCTCGCTCCGACATAACCTCACTTCCTTCATTCACTCCTGCCCTTCTTTGCTCCAATATCCTTCCCATCCGATTCCTCCTCCATGAGTTCAACCTCCTCCAATCCTTCCTCACACGCCTCTCCACTTTCATTACTTTCCTCCGCTTCTTACTCCTGTATTTCCTCCATAGTTCCTCCTGCTTTCCTTGGAGCAGCCGCCCGCCTCGCGTGCACTACCGGAAGTCAGATTAATAAATTTTATATTTACAAATAAATAAATACCTTAATTATTAAAAATAAAATTATTAATACTTACGACGCGCATATAAATAATAATATTAATTTTTTCAAAATAGTTATATTTAAAATAAATATCATAGCATTTTTTGAGCAGGCTTAAACATTTTTTATTAACTTGAAATATATTATTGTGCCAAGAAAATAGTATGTTGCTTATACATACGTAATACATGTATATAAACGAAATAATAATAGATTTGTATTTTGTTGAATAACTTTTTTGTTTAATAACATGCTGCAAACGTTTGGGCATGTTAGATATAAATTTTTGTTAAAAAATCAAGTTTAATACGCTTCCATTCCTCTGGTAATCGTAATTTCAGTTCTTTGTTCTTATAGGTGTAATCCGAGTATTACGATCCAACAAATCTCATAATCTGTCTATAAGATTTATTTTTATCTAAAATTTCGCCAATGAAAACCAATTCGCTTAATCCTCTAGTCAAAATACAACCGCAAACCATTATACTTTCGCCACCGTGTTTCATGATGGATCACAAATTGTTTACTTTCAATTCTTCGTTTGCTTTACTACGCTATATCATTTTCCGTCCATCAAATGTTAAAATGTTAAATTTGCTTTTATCGGCGAATATAACACATCATTCCACCAGGCTTGCTCTTTAGAAATAAACTCCTTAGTGAAAAATAATCTTTTCTTACGATTTGCCTCATTTATGAATGGCTAATTTAACATTTTTGTATCTGATGGACGGAAAAGAATATGGCGTAAAAAAAACAAAGAATTGAAAGTAAAAAATTTAAGACGAACCATGAAACACTGTAGCAGAAGTTTAATCGTTTGGGGGTATATACTATATATATACTATATATATGTATATGAAAAAAATTATTATTATTATTACTTATTATATAGATAAAGTTTATACATCATTAATTCATTATAATGGAAGTGAAAAATTCAAATAGTAATTAAAATTCCAGGAAGACAAATATTGTTAGTAACTATTTATTTATATAATATTATGACGTGTATTCAGTTCAAATATATACACAACATGCAACATGCATACATGCAGGACGTATAAAGTTCATGCAATGAGAATCAGTAAGCAATACATCAATCAATAGCGCAAGACAACTGCATAATTAGCAATATACGTCGTGAGTTCAGAACAATTACATATGCGAACAGTTCGAACACAATTCCAAAAAAATTACAAGTTTTAAGCGGTAAACAAACTCGCAAAGTAAATAATACATAGATATATTGCAAAACATCGCAAATGTGGGTATTCCAGTAATAATAGGTAATCAATTATATATGTAATAAATACTTTTAGGAATAAAATTGCAATAAGGGTTGAGACTACCGATTTACAAGATTATTAATTAATACTATTAATATATATATAATAATATTAATAAAACCCAGACAGAAAATCTGTTACTAATCTTCATTTTACAAAAGATTTTGCTACAACTTTTGGACGCAGAAAAACTGCAGATTTAAGGATCTGATATACAATGTTGTTAACAGAATAATGATAGAAATATAGCAATGTTTAGTAACATTAATATTGTAAGCGTCAGAGAAATATCTATAATCGAAGCATCCTGAGTTCGAGACCAGTCGGCTCCGTTAATTTTTCCGTCTCTTATAATATTAACATACTGGCACATTGATGACAGAAATCAAGCAGATTTTGACATACTTGCTATACAGTATGACACGGATTGGTAACAGAAATAGAGCACAATCTGTGTTGAAAAAAAAACCCAGATAGCCCAGATGATCGTTATGAACTCAAAAAGGATTAACCTTTTCGAATTCTTTATAAATTCGCGTAATTTGTTCGAAATAAACGAAAGAAATTCTTTTTTAATATTTCAAAAAGACTGCGAGCGCTTATAGTAACGCGCGCTGCTACGTGGCCATATACGCCAGTACCTTCTCGTAATCAAAATTCTCACGCGCGCTAGGATATAAAAGGCGAGCCTGTGAGACCGTGAGACACTTGGCCACTTGGCCTTAATCCTTAATATTTCTCGTGATATCTGATATCACACAGTACAGAATGGCAACATGCACTAGTACATTTTTTGTTCTTTCTGGTACAGAAACTTTTCAGAATCAGAAAATTATATAGAAGTTATTCTTTCTTATTCTCTTTCGTATTCTTCTTCAGATACAAAATAGCGCTTAGACAGAACTTCATTGGAATATTATTTAACAAAATTTCAAATTTATTGCGAACTCTTATGAAGTAGAAAACATATTCTTTTTGTATCTGCATAACTCACGAGTTGGTGACATAAAAACGAACTCTAAAGATCTGTTTTGGAGAAAAAATGGAACGAAAAAAAACTTCATTTCACAATTCGGGAATTAAAAAAGAATTCTTTTTTAATTCACGTTGCTATCTGGGAAAACATGAATGTAATATAACACAATAAACAGACACAACATAAAGAACACGAATTTAATGCAAGTAAAAAACACGAGAAACATGAAAAAACACGAATTTAATGCAAATTTTAAAACAACACAAATAGCACGAAAAATAACACGAATGTAAAACAAATAGAACACAATTAGAACAGATACAACGGATGGCTTTCACTTTGTTTATCCTTTTATCCTTTCATGCCACATTTAAACAATAACATTTGTCCTCTTCATTCATATAATAAACCATTCGTTTGAGAGTTGCCCTTAGTACAATCATTCAATATCATCCATCAACAACTTAAACATTATAGAAAGTTACTTAAAATCGTATAGCACTTCCATGGTTGTCTATCACTGCATTTAACCTTTGGGGCATAGACGCTACTAAATTTTGAAATAATTCGGGCCTTGCGCGGAGACCCTCCCATTGATTAAAAACATGTTGCGCAAGTGCCTCGCGTGTGCGCTGAATTTGAGGGTCCCATTTTTGTACCATAATGCCCCAAAGGTTTTCAATTACATTCATATCTGGAGATTTTTGCTGGCCAATTCAACGTCCTAATTGTTGAGCCAGCCAATCCTGGACAACTCTCGATCGATGCACTCCTGAGTTGTCTTGAACGAAATTTACATAAGGTAATGTCTCCGCAATGTATGGTAGCATTACATTGGACAATATATGAATACATTCTTCGCCATTCATATGAGGCGTAGTACGCACCAATGGGCCAGGACCATGCGACGTCATGCAACCCCAAAATCCCAATGTAATGCGCCCACTTTGTTGGCGGAAACGGATATTTTCCTCAGCGTACCTTGTTCCTCTCATTCTCCACAACGTCACTCTTGCATTCTCATCCGTACAGAAGACTTTCTCATCAGAGAAAATCGTCGTCATCCACACATCATTCCATGCTAGATGTTGTAAAGCAAAAGCCATCCCTTGTTCCTTATGTTGTGCGGTCAATTTTTCATTATGCGCAGGAATGTGATGGTGATATCCACTTTGCTTCCACCTACGCCGTATTGTGCGCACCGAACAAGTAGCTCCAATCACATTCTTCACCTGTTAACATATTAAAATTGTTGATAGTTAAGCAAGCGAGAAGAATATTTGTATACGTAATATCAGAAGTGCTTATAGGAGTCGGATTAGAGAACTTATTGTTAGAGAGTAGTCCGGAAAACAAAAGACTCAAAGTTCAAATATATTAATTTAATCCCTGGTGAAAAAATAACTCAGAATTTTTTATGTTATTAATCAGAATTTTTATGAAAATTTTAAGACTCAGATTTTTTACACATGAAACGTTTAAAAAAAACTCAAAATAATGAAATATTTCAGATTTTTCTCGCTAAAATATCGTTGCAGAAATCTAAATAAATATGAGAAAATTCACGCAATTTATCAGAAATGTTTATACATACAGATACTGAAATATTCCGAAAATCCTCATTTAAGGTGGTTCATGCATTTAGGTCAAATGTAGTTAGCCCGGAAAATGTGGTATGAAATGAAAGGTTAACGTTCCTAGAGTGTGTCTGTAAAATTTCGGATTTTTTAACCGATTGGTTCCGGAGATATATGTCCGTAAACTTTGCCAATTTAACGCGGTGGGGGTAGACCCTATGCGAAAAACGAAGCTAAAGCGCTTATGCTGCAAAAATTGCAATACTTCAAAAATAAATGAACGAACCAAAAACTGACGAAACAATGCAATAAACATTTTGTAAGATACTGAACAAAAGCCCGAGTTCATTGACCGAACCATATAATAATAAAACGTAATTTTCGATTGACTAAATCGACAACACGGAAGTGATGGCTGGACTCGAGCGGCACTAACGGCAGCTTGGCAACGTCGCACGTGTCAACTGATGCGTAAGGCGCATACTTATCTCAAAACTTTCAACGTTTACCACGTTTGTGCACGTTTGTCTCGAAACTTCCCTTACGTCGAGGCTGCTCGCTCATATTTGACACTTGTACGTAAAGGTTATGTAGATCGCGGCGACGAAGACTGCTTACCACGCGTGCTGCTGACTGGTCGTGTATACCGACCGTGCTCACAACTCTAGTAAAAGATGTGACTTTTGTCTCAATATTTTAATAACGTAGAGGTTGTATAACATTAAAGATGTCATAAATAATAAATCTAATTATATGCTGATTTTTACGGAAAAAATCACACTTATTTATCACTAATAAAAATAGTTGCCTATTTGACTTGCAAGTACTGCATGAACCACCTTAATTATTTGTGAAAGTATCAAAAAAATTTGACATTTTTTTCGTAAATTTTCCAAAATTTTTCATAAATTTAAAATATGAGACACAATCAAAGACACGATATATAAGGCAAATGAGAGCTATGCGCTGATATTAAAGCGAGAGATTTAAAATTTGTTTAATAAATTTTAAATCTTTCGTGTATTTCCAAGTACACGAATTTCCAACATACTAAACCGCGCGCCGATTTTTTGTCGAACTGAAAACACAGTTTTCGTTGGAGCATTAAAATTCCTTCCCCCCCCCCCCCCCTAACGAATCATTTGATGCTAATTTAAGCATCATAAATTAATATAAAGAATTTATTGCGAAAAATATTACCTCAGCTATTTTAATGCTCCAACGAAAACTGTGTTTTCAGTTCGACAAAAAATCGGCGCGCGGTTTAGTATGTTGGAAATTCGTGTACTTGGAAATACACGAAAGATTTAAAATTTATTAAACAAATTTTAAATCTCTCGCTTTAATATCAGCGCAAGCTCTCATTTGCCTTATATATCGTGTCTTTGATTGTGTATCTGGAGAGCTTGTTTCTTGTTATTAGTTGTAAAATATGAGACATTTTTAGACAATTTCTGACAAAATATGAGAAATATTTTTATCCTAGGAAATATAGGGGGGGTCCCGTTTGCCTACAAACCCGATTGCCAACAGCTTCGTTTGCCCACAACATTTTGCCTACAGCTTCGTTTGCCGACATTCCCGATTGCCGACATTCCCGATTGCCTACAAGCATTATTGCGCACATGTAATAGTTAAAAATACGAACGTACGTTTGCGCACATGGCCAAACACATTGGACACATGACTTTATTACACACAAGCAGATTGCACACATGACATTATTGCGCACATACATATTGCACACATGACTTATTGCGCACATACGCGTTATATTGCACACAATGTCGCAGGCTTATTGTAAAATCAGCCTTTTTGCGAAATGCCGGCCTTTTGCGAAAGCATTTGATCGTTTCTTTAATAAGATTAACGTATTTTAGACTTTTTGCAAAGTGCCTAGCCTAGCACCAGCCCATGTGTGCCAAAAAGCCTAAAGTGCGTTTAGTCTTATTGGGAAACGATCATTGCTTCGCAAAAGGCCGGCCTTTCGCAAAGAGGCTAGTCTTTTTGCAAAAGGGCTGATTTTGCAGTAAGCTTGCGACATATGTGTGCAATATAACGTGTATGTGCGCAATAAAGTCATGTGTGCAATGTGTATGTGCGCAATAATGTCATGTGTGCAATCTGCTTGTGTGCAATAAAGTCATGTGTGCAATGTGTTTGGCCATGTGCGCAAACGTACGTTCGTATTTTTAACTATTACATGTGCGCAATAATGCTTGTAGGCAATCGGGAATGTCGGCAATCGGGAATGTCGGCAAACGAAGCTGTAGGCAAAATGTTGTGGGCAAACGAAGCTGTTGGCAATCGGGATTGTAGGCAAACGGAGCCCCCCCGGGAATATATATATATATACAGGGTGTTGAAAAATAAGGGTAAAATATTTTAAGGAGTGATTCCTCACACAAATTCAAGAGGAAAACTTCATATGACTATATGTCCGAAACGGCTTGGTTTCAAAATTACAGGGTGTCAAAGTTGAAGAAAAAATTTCGTTATTTCCAAAAATTTCGAAAACTACTCGGGTTATTTTGATGAAACTTGGTGTATGATTAAAGTGAAACCGACGGTGTCGGCTTCATCGGCGTCTCCGGGGCGTGCGGAGATTGAAACGACAGCAGCGGAACCAACACCAACGATCGGGAATGATCGTACATTGACGATGCCACTGGTGAGAATCACCCGTGTCGAGCGTCACCCGATACCCCACGGCGATGCGACAGCAGCGATAATCGGCCAGGATACGGCAGCCGTGGTGACGGAGCGGACAACCGTACGGACGAGGGACATCCCGAGCGACGGAGTCAACGGCGGCCTACCACAAGCCCCATGACACGGAGAATCCGTATCGACGCAACGTACCCCGATCCCTTGTCGTGCCACATTTCAATTTGTGCGTTCGAGATCCATCTCGAGAGTAGAGTTCTCACATTTCCCTTTCTATTTTATTTTATGTTATAATAAACGAACAAGGGAACGAACTGTGATTAGTTTTGTAAGTTACGCGCTATATTATAGTTACGGTTAATTGTATTAGTGTATAGGAAGACACACACTCGTACACTCGTGAGGAGGACACGGTAAAGTTGCGAAACAACAGAGAAACACATATATAGATACAAATTGTCAAGAGCGGAGAGCGCGTAGGTAAATAAATAACTTTTGTGAAACAAATATATATCCAGATGGAAAAGATACTCCCTCATTCCATGTTTTCCTACCCGCGTGCGAATAAGATGTCGAAACCGCGATAAAGGGCGGATATACCGGGCAAGAGCGACGGGTCGGGATGTATATATATATATATGGATAAGTTTCGTCGTGTGAGAAACCGCGAACGGTGGTCGTGAACGCGATAGCGACAACGAAAGGGGAGATGAAAGACGCGCGAGGAACGTGATTTAGCGAATCGCGATATCCGTCGGGATTTTCGTTAGCGATCGCGCGACCGAGTGAAATCCCCGACGTTCGAGATTAACACAGACGATCGTGGAAAGATCGCAGAGACAATTGTCGGCTTTGCGGCGCGCTGCGGTGATTTCGTTTGCGAAAACGCGAACGACGTGTCAGGCATATACAACGTCATTGTTGTTCGAGTCCCGGACACTCAGCTGACGTGTCGATGGGAGCGTGGCGCGATATCGAGGCTTCGTTCGGTGAAACGCGAACGACGAACGAATAGCGAGTATAACCGCGATCGATTGATTGTCCGGCGCTACCGTAACACGCACATAGCGAGAACGGACGTGCCCGTGCATTGGAGCCCGAATATTGAAACGAGAATTCATTCGATCGAAATCTCATAACGGGAATACTCGGGAGGGTACTTGAAGACGCCCGAAAGGTATCCCGTGCACGAGTATGCCATCGGAAACGAAATCGCGAACCAAAAGATTCGCGACGGATGGCGGCGATGCGAACAGGCGCAGCAGCGGCCCGGCATACCGAGGCGTGGGTGCCGTGCTGCATAGCGGCAGGCGCGAGCGAGGTCGTCGACCAACACGGCGGTTGGTCGTAGGGCGGCGCGGAGCGACGCTACGTACAAGTGGAGGCGCTAGAACATTAAGAAATCGTGATTTCGCCGAATCTGTAAACGTTCGGGCGAGAACGGGTCCCAAATATCAAGACGAACGGTAAATTTATAATATTACGTTATATTACGTACTCGCTGACCGTGAAAAGTTCATCGGGAAATTTACACGGCGAGCGAGAGCAGAATCTGTTTACGAGTTTGGAACACGCCATGCCATCATGGTGGGGGACCTGTTTACGCGTGAACGTGTCGAGCGAACAAAAGCCAGCGAGAAAGGAATGCGGCTGATAGTGGGGCGATCGCGAGACAAACAACCGACGATCGCGTAGAAGAACCGGGGTCTTTCGCCGTGAGATACTGAACAGTGCGGACGTGTTGTATCGGATCTCTGTAAAACCGGCATTGAACCCGCGTACGGTGCGATAACCGAGTAAAGGTGGTTCCCAGCGAGAGCCTAACCAGTGCGGACGTATCGTTCCGGCTCTTGAAAAATTGGGACTTGAACCCGCGAACGGTGCGATAACCGAGTAATGGGTCTTTGGTCGTGGAGAGTCGACGAGTGCGGACGTGTCGTACCGACTCTCTGTTAAAATCGACATTGAACCCGCGTACGGTGCGATAACCGAGTAAAGCGAAGTCGTTATTAATTAACGCGTAGAGTGAGAACACTCAGCGAAGAGCTAAATAACTGTAACGCGAGAGTAACGAGAGATCCGTTAGTTACGCAGTAAATCGGGTTAATTACGCGAGTTTGGTGACGAGACCGGGAACATTGAATTACGTTGGCGAAATTCGATGCTCGTTTCGACAACCGGCCCTCATCCGCAGTCCGAGTGCGTTTGCCGAGATCCAGTGTTCGAAAGCGATTACGATTAGCGACGCGAATATCAGAGATTATATTCCGCGATTCGAGTTCCGTGCGAAGGAACATCTTGATAGCCGTAGCCATGCAAAGGCGCTACGCGGCCGATATCTTCTTCTGTAACCACGACGTATCCGTGTGTGTGTTTGAAATCGATCTGAAATAAATTCAGTGTTAAACAAAATCAAAAGCAGAGCATAGTGAGTGTTTATTGCGAAAGCTAACTTACCTTGTGAATTATCCTTCCTCGAATCCTTGAAACTTGGTTGCGACGGTGATCTACGAAATTACCTGTTCCAACGACGTGACGGCGATCCAGCGGACGGCTGAGACAGAGGCGTGGACGATCCAGTGGGCAGCGAGATCCATCCGGGCATCCAACGGGGAACCTGAAACAGAGAAAAAGGGGGAATTAGCGAGGACCTACAAAAGGTTGGTCACTTACGTTACCTTCTCGGTGGGTTTATAGGTCAAACCGAGTGGCGACCATATCGATCGGCTGTACTAGAGAGAGTGAGTCGTGCGCGAGATCCAACTCCGACCGGTAAAGGCTGAAAATAATTATTTTCTAATTATCGTGGATTATCATTCCTATAGGCTGTCCGGTCACAAAAGGACATCAAAACAACCCGAGTGGTTTTCGAAATTTTTAGAAATTATGAAATTTTGCCTTTAACTTTGACATCTTGTATTTTGGAAACTAAGCCATTTCGGACATATGGTCATATGAAGTTTTCGTCTTAAATTTGTATAAAGCCGCGTACTCACCAACGGAGCGACCACGAGCGAGCAAGAGCACTCAATGATCGTGTGGTGTGTACGGATTAGCGAGCACGAGCGAGCAGAAAAATGCTCGCTTGCTCGTGTTCGCGAATGATCCGACTGATGTGGGAACATCAAAAAACAGACGTGTTCGCTCTTGTTCGGTGTGGACGGCGGTTTCTCAGATTCGACTGTTCGGCGAGCAGTTTATTTCGTGTCTTCTGTATAGAAATATTGGAGTAGTACTTATAATTGTCGGTTAGACACACCGGATATACCTGGCAGGATATGCCAGCAACACCGTTTATTTTCCTATTTTTTTTCTTGCTTTTAAAGTTAATGCAGTACAATAAAAGCAGCATTTGCACAAAGTAACTTATTATATATCTTATTATTTATCGTGTAATCACGATATGCTCGCTGCCACTTTTCGGATCAATTGCGAACAGAAGCGAATTCATGCCAGTATGGACGTAGGGCGAACATTGTGATTAAACACGAGCGAGAATTTGTGAACACGAGCGAACGGTCGCTCTTGCTCGCTCGTCTTCGCTCCGTTGGTGAGTACGCGGCTTAAAGGTACGTACTCACCAATGGAGCGAGCACGATCGAGCAAGAGCGAGCAAGCATTTTCACTCAGTAATCGTATGGTGTGTACGGATTAGCGAGCACAAGCAAGCAAAAAAATACTTGCTTGCTCGTGTTCGCGCTTGTCCGGTGTGGACGGCCTTTGATTTGACTATTTGGCGAACAGTTTATTTCGTGTTTTCTAGAAATATTGGAGTAGTACTTATAATTGTCGGTTAGACACATCAAATATATTAGGATATACCAGCTGTTTTTAAACATTGTTGTCTGCCACTATCGTTTATTTTTCCTTCTTTTCTTGTCTTTTAAAGTTAACTGATGCAGCACAATAAAAGCAGCACTTGTACAAAGTAACTTATTATATCTCGCCATTATCGTATAATCACGACCTGCTCGCTGCCACTTTTTGGATCAATTGCGGACAGAAGCGAATTCATGCATCAGTATACAGGGTGTTACTAAAAGACCGCCCACTAACTACATAGCGGTATTCCTTGTAAAAAACTGAGTCGAAAAGTCCTGAACCACTTTTTTCTATAATGCTTGACAAAGCCGTAATCATTGAGTAAAGTTAGTCCAACCAGCGTCGTTCTTTAGCCGGGCGAACGTCGGTGAGCCGCGCGCCTGATAGTGTGCGTGAGCGCTCAGCCGCGCATCGCGCGGCGGCACGGCGGCACGACGGCACGGCCGCGGTCGGCCGCGGCGGTCGCGTTTTGCTTTCGCGCGCGTCGCGTGCAATATTCTTACGCATTTTAATAAAAGAAATAATTTTTCCTGCACTAAAAATCACTTTTTACTCTTGTCAGAAGTACCTCCTTGCAGAAAATTTTGATAACGGATAAAACTTTCGCCAAGACATAACTATTATTAAGATATAAAAATTTAAACAAATACAAAAAATTATACTGTGTATTTTACAATACAAAAATTTACAATACAAAATTTTACAATATAAAATTTTACAATAAAAAATTATTTTCTAATCCGTTTCGTTAAATATCTTTGCGTTAACTTAATTTAAATTATAACACAAAGCACTTATTGAATCTTTCTACGAGGTTTGCCCATAGTTACTCAGAAGTAATAAATTTTTTAAGGGAAATTTACTGTAACAATTAGATATTTAAATAATCTCGTACTTAAAAGGAAATACATTAAAAATATTATTAAAAGATAAAGTATTCAAAAATAAAAAAAATTTCTTCTTTTATAAAAAAAAGATTTATCCTAAGTTATAAATAACGCTATCCAGATGTACAATCTTTTTGAAACTTAAGGCAAATAAGAGCAAACCGCCGAGCGATCAATATTAATTTTTATAGCGAATAATAAATAATTACACGTTTAATAACTTAAAACAAAATTCAATACAAACGTTTCTATCTTAACCAAATTAAATTTCTTAATCGACGAAACTGGCAATCACTCTGACAATCGTCAGGACACTTTAGACCGAGATCCGGTCCTTCTATCTAAACGCTTAAATTTAAGCAACTTAAATTAAGATGGAGAAATTCCCTCTCCCTTCCCTTAATTAAATCGATATCGATTTAATATTAAAATCACTGTAAAAACTTTCTGTCTTAGTTTAGACGCATAAATAAAAGTGAAATGTTATCGTATTCATAAAACATTGGTCAGCGGTAAAGTTATTGGAAAAGGTTGAACATAAGGTACGTAAATTACGTGATAACTGCTGCGTTTTAAATAAAGTGAAATTGAAAAGTTAGCTCCAATTCGTATAAGTTTTTTCATAAGGATGTAAAATTCACTTATCAGACAGTGTAATATCAATCTCGTGATAATCTACCGTGTCTGGTTTCAGTGATGAAACAATGCTTATGAGTTAAGATCAGTGCACGGATTGAAGGCTTAAGCTGATGCGCAAGGTGAAATGAGTACATACAAATGTCATGAAGTATCATATAACAAAATAACATTAGTAAATAAAAAATATAAAGTAAATAAATAAGCTAGTAAATAAAAAATCTTTCTAATGATTATTCTCCTATTGTCGAAAAACTTCCACACAATTGACATCTGTAGTTTGTTTTATTCATTAACTTATTTTTATTTATTTACGAGTGTTACTTTGTTATATGATGCTTCATGATATTTCTCTGTACTCATTTCAGCTTACGCTTAAGTCTAGGCCTTCAGTCCGTACACTGATATTAACTCATAAGCATTGTTTCGTTACTGAAACTAGACGGTAGATCATCATGACACTGATATTACACTGTCTGGTAAGTAAATTTAACATAAAAAACTTATACGAATTGCAGCTAACATTTTATTTTATTTAAAAGACCGCATTTACTTTATGTTTAATCTTTTCTAACATCTTTACCGCTGACCTACGTATTACGAATATGATAACATTTCATATTTATTTATGCGTTGTTAACGATTCGATTTAAGATTATTGTGAAATATTACAATAAAGAGGATCTAAACTAAGGCCAAAGCGTTTGTATTGTATTTTGTTTTAAGTTATTAAACGTGTTATTATTTATTATTCGCTATAAAAATTAATATTGTTCGCTCGGCGGTTTGCTCTTATTTGCCTTAAGTTTCAAAAAGATTGTACATCTGGATAGCGTAATTTATAACTTAGGATAAATCTTTTTTTTATAAAAAAAAATTTTTTTTATTTTTGAATACTTTATCTTTTAATAATATTTTTAATGTATTTCCTTTTAAGTACGAGATTATTTAAATATCTAATTGTTACAGTAAATTTCCTTTAAAAAATTTATTACTTCTGAGTAACTATGGGCAAACCTCGTAGAAAGATTCAATAAGTGCTTTGTGTTATAATTTAAATTAAGTTAACGCAAAGATATTTAACAAAACGGATTAGAAAATAATTTTTGTGTTGTAAAATTTTATATTGTAAAATTTTGTATTGTAAATTTTTGTATTGTAAAATACACAGTATAATTTTTTGTATTTGTTTAAATTTTTATATCTTAATAATAGTTATGTCTTGGCGAAAGTTTTATTCGTTATCAAAATTTTCTGCAAGGAGGTACTTCTGACAAGAGTAAAAAGTGATTTTTAGTGCAGGAAAAATTATTTCTATTATTACAATGCGTAAGAATATTGCACGCGACGCGCGCGAAAGCAAAACGCGACCGCCGCGGCCGACCGCGGCCGTGCCGTCGTACCGCCGCGCGATGCGCGGCGGAGCGCTCACGCACACTATCAGGCGCGCGGCTCACCGACGTTCGCCCGGCTAAAGAACGACGCTGGTTGGACTAACTTTACTCAATGATTACGGCTTTGTTAAGCATTATAGAAAAAAGTGGTTCAGGACTTTTCGACTCAGTTTTTGACAAGGAATACCGCTATGTAGTTAGTGGGCGGTCTTTTAGTAACACCCTGTATACGTAGGGCAAACATTTTGATTGAACACGAGCAAGAATTTGTGAACAACGAGCAAATGCTTGCTCTTGCT
>JASTWQ010000584.1:0-108473 GCA_035220615.1 Leptothorax acervorum
TTACGCGGCGTCGAATCCGACGAAAAATATATCGTTTCTTCTTTTTCGGCGTCACATCTTCGGAAAACGTGTCGATCTCGGCGACGCTCTCCGGCTCCTCTTTCTTCACCGCGCTCGAGTTCTCGGCGATCTTTCGCAGTGGCCCGATGAGAGGCTTAAAGTGCGTGTCCAACTCAATGTCCTTCTCGATCTTACCGGTCTTCAACTCGCGAAGTTTCTTGCGAATCGATTTGCTCGTTTTCGCAATCTCTTTCGCAATCTTCTCGCGCTCACGAATATCATCACTCATGTCGATCGTGGTTATCGCGGAAAAAAAAGCAAACTACTGATCTCTCTCTCTACAATGTTTCACCTCGACGAGGTACCGACAACGACTGACCGCTTTTGCGGTATCGCGAACACGTTAAATCCTTTTCTGTATCGACCATTGTTAAGCGAGCTGTCCTTGTCTATCACTACAAATCCGTAATCGTGCTGCCAACATTCACGACAAAACGCGCAAAATTCATCGTACGACATGTCGGTATTCACGTGATCGTTGTACACGTGTTTCAGATTGGTGCCATCTTGTTTGAATAGGATCAACAGGTTCGCGTTGTCGCGTATCAAATGTTTGGGTATTCTCGCGTAGGTCTGACAGAGATAAAAGCAGTCAACGCTCGAATGCCTGCCCATTGAAAAGTACTCTCTCACCGCGTTTTGCTTGTCGCATGCCACGTCATCGAAGACGAAGATCGAGTTTAGACACGCATCGCTCGGCGGAATGACGTCACTGTTGTTGGAGAACGTGAAGTAGCCGATTCCATCGATCGATGTTAATAAATTTTCTAGATATCGATATTTCGGCTGCTGTAGCGACTTTGAGTACACGTACACGTTTTCGAAACGTACACCGTGCGGACTTTCCAACAAGCTTATCAGAACGTTGGTTTTACCGCAATTCGAGGGACCGCAAATGATCGCGCGTATAGTAGTCGGTAGCATCGTACCGTGCCTACGCTTCTCCGCGTTTTCCCCCATCGACCGTGATCTGTTGTCGTAATTTGTCACACGTATGGCCAACGGCTGTTGCACGAACTTCATTTTTCACACTGCCGACTGGAGGGCTGAATCAAGCGCCTATTTATAGGTGCGCGGAACCGCGAGTCGCTCAGTAGCAAAGATGTTCGTCCTGTTATCAAGACCATCCGATATTTGCGATTTGAGCGCCGAACAGTTGCAATTTGTGCCCAAAGCTGTTTTGTTGCAAATTTGCGGTGATCACATTTATTACGTCTGGGACAAGCTTCCGGAACATATAAAGGCGGATTTGGAGGTTCAGACCTATCGTCGCTGTTACGAACATTACAATCAACCGTGGCAGCGAACGCACATCGACGGTCCCGCACCATTGATAAAGAATAGCTACGAATGCCAACGAAAATAGGCGGAAGCCTGTTAAACCGCGCGATAAACGCACTTCCAATCGAATTGCATATTCCAGGCTATCAGTTTTGCGGTCCGGGCACTCGGCTGGAAGAACTATTAGCCAGAGGTGATCAAGGTATTAATCCATTAGACGCGGCGTGTCGCGAACACGATATAGCGTATTCGCGTAGCAACGATCTCATCGACAGACACGCGGCGGACAAGATACTCGCCAAGAGAGCGCTAGAACGTGTCATCGCGAAAGATTCCGCTCTCGGAGAGAGAGCTGCCGCTACAGCCGTCTGGGCGACCATGAATGTCAAGCAAAAGTTAGGAATGGGTTTGAAAACCGTGAAGAAGAAGAAGAAGAGAGCATCGAAAAAACGGATACTTCCAGCATCGAAACGAGGAGGTGTATTACCGATTCTACCGTTGCTGGGAGTTCTCGGTTCTCTGGCTGGCGGGGCGGCGGGGGTGGCAAAAGCCGTGAACGATAACAAAGCCGCGTTGCGTCAGTTAGAAGAGATGCGACGTCACAATCGCGCCATGGAAGGTCGTGGACTTTATCTCGCTCCATACAAACGCGGGCAGGGAGTGACATCAAAGAAGAAGAAAGGAAAAAAAAAAACGTCAAAGAGGCGTTAAATATGCCCACGGGTGCAACTACCAACGTACAACTGCAACAACTGGCAAAGCGTATGCGCATTCCGTATTTTAGAGGTGTCTTCATGCGTGACTCGTTACCGATCGACGGCATACGACGAAACGAGAGCGGTATTGTAAATTTGGACGATGCAGCTGGTCCCGGTACTCATTGGGTGGCGTATGCAAAGAGGGGAAACCGCGTGATGTATTTCGACGGTTTCGGTAATCTTCGACCGTCGAAGGAGTTGGTGCGATATTTCGAACCGAGCGTGACAAAGATTGAGTACAATCACACGCCCTTTCAAACTTATGATCAGAACATCTGCGGACAATTGTGTCTACGATTTCTCCAGACGATCGATGAATCAGCGCGAATTTAAAAGCTGACGGTGCCCGCGGAGAATCAGTGTTAATCGAACGGTTTTCCCGACATGTCTATGACATTCACGCTGACCGGGAAGAGCAGCATCCTCGCGGTGCACTACTTTCCCGCCGTAGATTTGAGCAATGGCGACTACGAGCTCGGTCTAACAGTTTTTGAAACTTATCACACGATACCGAACGTAAACTCCTTGAATAATAAATTCTATTTTGACGAGGATGACACGGAAATTACGATTCCCGAGGGATCGTACGAGATACGAGCCATACACCAGTTTTTGAAACGCGCAATTTTACGGAAACGCCCGCAACGCGGCCGACGCGTAGGTCGTTCCAACAATCGCGATAATCATACATCGGTCGCGGATATCACGCGAGAGGGGACCGTCAGAAGTGAAATTCGCGCAAACGGCAACGAGGACGAGGACGATTACGAGGACGAAGACGAGACTGTAAAATACCCGATGGTGCTCCGTGCTAATTACAACACGATGAAGAGCGAGATCAATTGCGCTTTTAGAGTAAACTTTAGCAAGCCCAACAACATTGGATCGTTGCTGGAATTCTCGCCGGAGCGTATATTGCCACCGGGAAAATGGCATCAATCCGATCAACCGATTAATATCATTAACATAAACATAATCCGCATAGAGTGTAACGTGACCGCGGGTGCGTACAGCAACGGTAAACGTGTTCATACGATACATGAATTTTCTCCGAACGTGCCACCAGGATATAAGATATCGGAAACGCCGGCGCAGATCATTTATCTACCGATCATCGCGCGGAGCATTACGGAGCTAACAATACGCGTCGTGGATCAAGACGGACAATTGCTTGATTTTCGAGGAGAGGAGATCACCGTGAGATTACACGTACGACGGCAGCAGCGATAACGCGCGTGTGAGTGTGCGCGACATATGAGATGCTCGTATTGAACGACTCAGAGCACGCAAGAGATAAGACTATCTACACTACGGTAGTGACCAACGATATCATTCAATCATCACCATCGCCATCATTATCGTTGTCAGGCTGCGCTAAAAACACGAAGAAGAAGTTAAGAGCATCGAACGTTGAATTTTTGCAATCATTGGGATTCGCGGTGCGAAATATCTGAGAAAACATGATCGATATACTTAAGGTCGGAGGCGAGCCGGTCTTTGACGATTGCATCGTCAAGATCGAGACTCACACGTACAACCCGTACGCCAACACAACGTTTGAGCATAGCGACGAGATACGAATACCCATACAACAGCAGGATCTGTATACGTTGCCGTGTGAAAGTTTTCTCTACGTTGAAGGAATATTGAGGATAAAGAAAAGGAACGACGAGTCGCAGGCAACGTTCGTAAATAATTGTGTGGCGTTTATGTTTGATGAAATTCGATATGAACTCAACGGCGTGGAGATTGATCGCAGCAGAAACGTTGGAATAACCAGTACTATCAAGAACTATGTATCGCTAACGTACGACAATGCTTCGATCATGCGGAACGCTGGATGGGACATTGCATCAAACATACCGGAAGGATATTTCAACTTTTGCGTACCGCTCAAGATGTTGCTGGGCTTTTGCGAAGATTACAAACGCGTGGTTGTTAACGCTCGTCACGAATTAATTTTGATACGAGCGCGTAGCGACAATAATACCATTGTGGGAAATCCGACGACGGAGCCGGAAGTCGAATTGTTTAAAGTACAGTGGCGAATGCCTCATGTTACGTTAAACGAGGTCAACAAGCTATCGATGCTGCGCGCCTTGGAAAACGGGCGTTATCTGAGTATAAGTTTCCGTTCTTGGGATCTGTACGAGTATCCCCTGCTGCAGAGCACAACGAAGCATTCATGGGCCGTCAAAACTGCGACTCAGCTAGAAAAACCGCGATATGTCATCTTTGCTCTCCAAACTGGCCGAAAGAATGTTATGTCTCGAGATGCTAGTCGATTCGACCACTGTAACTTGACCAACGTGAAACTTTATCTAAACTCTGAATTTTATCCATACGACGATATGAATCTAGACATTGACAAAAAACGATACGCCATCCTTTTTTATATGTATGCACGTTTCCGTAAAGCTTATTACGGAATCGACTGTTACGAAACGTTGTGCACCGTGGTCACATTCCTGACGCATGGACCTTTTGTGGTCATTGATTGCTCGCGACAGAACGAGTCCGTCAAGAGCGCCACCGTGGATGTGCGAATAGAATTTGACTGCAAAGAGAATGTACCCGCGAGTACTACCGCCTATTGCCTCATTTTGCATGATCGCATAATCGAATACAGCCCGTTGTCGAACGTAGTGCGCAAGATCACGTAAATTGCATTATCTGCAAATATTCCGATATAAGAGAGGAAGGTGCATCTCGATAAGGTACAGTACTGATCGCTCCTTCGTTGCATCATGATCGTGCCAACGTTTGTCGATCTGCAAGGATTCACCGTCGGAATGAAATTTGTCGTGAAGGAGGTGGCGGTGTTGCGAAAGGGGGTCGTTCTGGCGCATTACATTTTTACACACCCCATGCCGTGGAGTCTCCTCACAAAATCCGACAAGTCGTGTGCTTCCTGGTTGATTAGAAATCACCATGGATTACAGTGGGAAGACGGAAACGTACCGTACAGCATGGCTGAACGCATAATTACATCGGCCGTGCTTGGTACAGAAGAGGATCACGATGACGATGACGACGAGACGCCACCGACTCTGGTGTACGTCAAGGGATGTCAGAAACTAGAATGGTTGGTGGATCTGCTTGAAAATTATGCGAGAAAAAACCTAATCGTCGAGACTCTGGATGCGGATTATGAAGATATCAAATCTTTAAATAATCTAGATGATACTAATACTATGCGATGTAAAAACCATGTTAAGAATTGCGCATTACAAAATGTATTAAAATTATTTAACTGGTGGTCACGCCAGAAAGAGTTGAAATTTTTTAAAAAATAAATAAATAAATGAATTATATAAACTTTACAATGTTTCCTTTTCCCTTTCCCCATTAGTTGTTAGTGGTTAACAAATGTTTGAAAGATGCGTTGGCTTTCCATGCGTTTCTTTTAACGTTAACTTTTTCCATTTCTTAGAATTTTTTAATAACTTCTACGTAAGCAGCGCTGACATTGGTGCTTGAAATGCTGAAGGAAGGGGAATAATCCCTTCCCTTCCCTTCCCTTATAATGAGTCATACGCGATCCTTACATGTTCAGTCTTGCATCAGTCACCCGTGTGGAAGCAGTTCGAATCTTGTAACCAACAGCGATGTATTCCTCTGTGGGAAGCAGCACAAGTATGAATTATTACGTGCCGATTCCTTGTGAAACTCCATCGAACCAGCGTGATACGTAAGTATTACTTTGCATATATTTTTCCAAAACCTATTTTTCCATAAATCATTTATCTATTTTATTCTTTTTCTACAGTTTTCTCGATAAATATAAACCTCGTTATACGCCTCGTATCTTGAGCAGACGATTCGCATTGACACCAACTGATAAGTATTTGGAAATTGGGATTAGCGTGAGACCTCCACACAGTTCTTTTATGGAATTGATCCTTGGCGACAACCGAGGAAACCGAATCGCGATGCCCTATGGAACATGGACAATGATCATGGAAAAACGCACGGACATCGAAAAACTTATAGAGTCAACCACATTTTCATCGCTGTCTATACGAGAACTACAAATGGAACTCGTTAAAATGCGCGGTGAAAATAATGTGAAACTTACGTTACGCGACACATGCTTGTACATGAAGCCGTCAACCGTACTGTTTCTATTTGAGCTCGAACAGTGTCTCGATAATGTATACGTCGAGCTAGCACCGCAAGCAAAAGAGGTAAATGCGAAATGTAGAGAATGTGCAAGTATCTTATTAAGAGATCGTATTACCGAAAAAAATGACGCCGCTAAAATCTTGCGCGGCGTTTGTAATAAATATTCAATTTTAGAATGTGAATTAATAGTGTATGCTATAGATCAAATTTTGTATGATTCCTTGAGGGAGAGACCTATTGATGTATGTGAGTGATATAATCCCTTGTTTAAATGGGGATATAATGTAGTAGGTTAATGAATAAATAAATGTACAATAACACGGTAAACAATTTTAAATTATTTTCTCCTTCCACCTTCTTCTCCTCTATTCCTTGTTTAAATTATGCGTTGCGATAATGTCTCTTTCTTAAACTGTAAATTTAAGGAACTAATAAAATGATTAAATTATTTAAAATATTAAAATACCGAAAAGGAGGAGGAAAGTTCGAGAACGCGAAGGGAAATGAGTCGAGCGAGAGAAAGAAACGTAGTACGTGACGTTACAACTCCAAAGTGGCGTCGTGAAACATGTTCGAACACGAAGCCCTCGACAAAGGAATCTCCACAGAAAAAAGAAAAGAAAAAAAGACAAATCGACGTCACGATAATTTATTGTCGATGTCATAAATTATAGCTGAACACCTTTAGGTTATTTTAAATATTACACTATGTCCCAACGAGCGCGCCTAAATTCCCCCTCCCCCTCCCTCTCCAACGCGGACCTATCAATGCAATTGCACGATCCCCCTCCGGGATCTTGCCCCACGGGCCCCCACACCCCCCACCACCGGGCATAGAGAACACCTCATAGGGCACGCTTGCGACTAACATCGCGGTCGATATGTATAATCGATAAACAACTTATTAAATCTTGTTCGGTATGTTATCTACGTACAGTTAGCAATCGTATGTACCATCGGACTAATTCGGATGGTGTTTGTTGTTGATGGTTGCTGATACAACCTTGACGAAGGTTCGCACACTAAGGCGGAAGGACTTTGAAATAACGGCTCCAAATTATTGAAATATAATATATATAGTTTAATGTCAATGTTGGCGGTAGAGGCGAGCGGTATCACAAATTGCACTTTCGATGCGGTTAAATGCACGCACTCTTGTCTTTGGTATTGCGAAGACGACAACGGTACACGGAAAACGGTACTGAGACGAAGCACCGCGACGAATACTCGTTCGCGGGCGACAGAGCTCGGAATTCGCTCTGAGTTCGAGGCGCACGTGGAGATGCACTCAGATGCACGCCGCACAGCCGGTACGGTCCTCGCGTGTAATGCAGGGAACCGAGATCACGAAAAGGCGTAGGCGCGTTATTCTCAAGATGCACGTTACAATTGCCAAAATTCAAACCGTCTCTGTACACGTTGGAATGTCGACTCAGGCGATCATCGTCTTCTACCGACCCGAGCGTTGTTTACGCCGACGGATCGGGCCGGCTCGGCCTTGCTCGTCACGCGGAACGCTGAGCGTACGGCACGCGGGCGCAAGCGGAGCGCGCGAGAGATCGGGTTGAAAATTAACGATTAAAAGATTAAATTGAACGCTTATTCCTAAACATACCGCCCGCCTCGAATGTATAATTGCATTCGAAAAGCTTACGGTATAGACATGGTACTTATGCTAATGGTTATACAACTATGTACAATGATGAAAACTCGGTACAATGTAATACATAGCTTATAATTAAGTTGATCGCTGAATACCTACGATCGCCGTTATGGGGTGGTTCCGCCCGCCGTGGCAGAATTCTTTGATTCTTCGATATTAATCTCGACGGGGAGGAAACAGAGTTTGACAATCGGTCTTCGGTACTCAGATCGATGCGTCTTTACGGTAACTACGCGAGTCAGGCCGTCATCTCCGGGATGACAAGCGGTAATGCGGCCGAGTTCCCATTGGCACGGAGGGACCAAAGGGTTGCGCAAAAGAACAATTTGGCCAACTCTGGCTAGTCGCTGGACAACGCGCCATTTCGGGCGTTGTTGAAGGGAATGCAAGTAGTCACTCGACCATGACCTCCAAAAAACTTCGGTTAACTGCTGGATCATTTGCCAGCGCGACAGCCGTGCTTCGTTAAGATCGAGCACGCTAGGCTCCGGAGGGGTGATAAGAGCGGTACCGACGAGAAAATGACCAGGCGTCAAAGCTTGATAATCATCAAGACTATCGGAAACGGGTGCAATAGGCCTGGAATTCAGGCACGACTCAATTTTACAGAGAAGCGTGGTCATCTCCTCGAACGTGAGCGTATGGGGACCGATGCATCGCTTTAAATGATGCTTTACGCTCCGAACGCCGGCTTCCCACAGGCCGCCGAAATGAGGCGCTGCGGGAGGTAGAAAATGCCACTCAGTTTTGTCGGTTGCGAGTCGATTTATAAAATTCGGATCGCGGATTGTTTGCGAGTACGCTTGTGAGAGTTCTCGATCAGCGCCTTGAAAGGTCGTACCATTATCGGAGTACATGGCCTTTGGCAGTCCTCGGCGAGACACAAATCGCTGATACGCGGCCAGAAAAGTTGCAGAGCTATAGTCACTTACAAGCTCCAAGTGAATGGCTTTGGTAGTTAAGCATACGAACAAGGCGATGTAGGCCTTTTGAGACTTGTGTCCGCGTCCGGGAGCGGTACGAATAGCGATGGGACCTGCATAGTCGACGCCGGTATGTATAAAGGCTCGAACGGTACGGTTAACTCGGGCTTCCGGTAGATCTCCCATAAGTTCGATCGGTGTTTCGGCACGTTCGCGTGTGCATCGGATGCACTTGTATAGCACAGAGCGAACGGTTGCTCGAGAACGGAGAATCCAAAACTCACTCCGAAGTGACGCGAGGGTGAGCTGAGGCCCGGCATGTAAAGTTCGTAAATGATGGTGCTCGATAAGGCGAGACAACAACGGATGTGACCGCAGAACAATCGGATTTTTTGTTGTACCGGGAAGACATGCATGGCGCAGCCTTCCGCCTACGCGGATAAGGCCATCAGGATCCAAGTAGGGATTGAGAGGGGAGAGCGGACTGGTTTTTGGCAGCGTGGTTTTGTTTGTCAGCGCTGCAAATTCGTGGGGAAACAACTCGGCTTGCATGGTTTTGAGCCAATAATGTTTAGCTCGTTGAATTTCTTCAGGTGACAAACGTGAAGAGTAGCCATCGACGGGCAGGGTGGAGCGTCGTCTCAATAGGAAGCGGTACAGGTAGGCGGTAATTCGGAGTAATTTAGGCCAGGAAGAGAAACGCGACGAAAGATCCCAGCTCGGTGTCGCATAGGCGGTGTGAGCGGGTTGTTCTCGGCGCTCTTCGAGGGGGCTTCCTGGTGGTAACGGAGGGCACGTATTCGGCCAACAATCGGGTGGTTGGCGTAGCCATAAAGGGCCTGACCACCATAAACTGTGAGTTTGTAACGCGTCGGGATCGATGCCGCGTGACGCGCAATCCGCGGGATTATCTTGCGTCGGGACATGACGCCACGAGGCCTCAGGAAGCTGTGATTGAATGGCGGAAACACGATTGGCTACAAAGGTTTTCCATCGAAATGGAGATTGCTTCAGCCAGGCTAGGACAATTTGAGAGTCTGTCCAACAGACGGTCTCGAGGTGGGGTAGCTGAAGAGCGGTACGAACGTATTGGATTAAGTTAACGAGTAGGTGAGCTGCTTTCAACTCCAGGCGGGGAACACTTAACGTTTTGAGTGGGGCTACTTTTGACTTGGCCATAACGATTGAGACCAAAACGGAGCCGTCCACGTGGACGAATCGAAGGTACACGGCGGTTGCGAAGGGAACAATGAATGGTGTGAGGTCCATGTTCGGTCCACCGCGGTATTTTGATCGCATTAAGGCTTGGAAGTTTGTCTCGGTATTCTGTCCAGTCATTTAGCTGTTGGCTGGGAAGTTCCTCATCCCATGTGCATTTAAGCAACCACAAAGTTTGCATAAAGATTTTCGCGGTTATAATGACGGGTGTGGCCCATCCTAAAGGATCAAAGAATTTCGCGATAGTTGAAAGGACCGTTCGTTTTGTCCTGGTCGGAGATGAAGGTATGGAAACACGAAATTGGAAAACGTCGAGCGATGGATTCCAAATGATTCCTAAGACTTTTATTTGCTCGTCGTCCTGAAGGACTTTGTGAGTGGCTAAGCCATGATCGGAAGGATCGATGTCTGACAGAAGGTCAGATGAGTTGCTTGCCCATTTTCGAAGGCGAAAGCCGCCTTTATCAAGGAGCGCGATTAATTGGTCACGGGTTTGACGCGCGAGAACGGGATCATCGGCACCGAACGCAGCATCGTCAACATAGGTTTGACGGAGTAAGACGAGCATCGCTAATGGAAACTCGGCTCCGTGATCAGTGGCGAGCTGCTCTAAAACGCGGAGAGCAAGGTATGGAGCGGCAGCACTGCCGTAGGTAACTGTCAAGAGGATATACTCCTTTACAGGCTCGTTTGGCGACGGTCGCCATAAGATGCGCTGGTAGGTGATGTCGCGTGCATCGACCAAAATCTGGCGATACATTTTTACGATGTCAGCGATATAAATGTACCGGGGCTGACGTAACAGAATGATGACAGTAGGCAAATCCTTTTGGAGTTTTCGTCCAATTAACATGTGGCTGTTTAGCGACATGCCATTAGTGGTTGGGGAGGAAGCGTTGAATACTACGCGCAAACGAGAGGTCGCACTGTCTTCTCGTAAGACGGCATGATGCGGGATGTAATACGATTGTGGTAGCGCGGTAGCTTCATTGGGTGAGACTTCGATCATGTGACCAAGTTGCTCATATTCAGCGAGAAATTCGCGGTAGGCTGAGGCTAGATTGGGATCTCGCTGGAGTCGGCGTTCCAATTGATGGAACTTCGCTAAGGCAATTGAGCGGGACTCACCTAACGGTATAGGCGGTCCGTTTTTAAACGGTAATCTAACCA
Organism: Leptothorax acervorum; assembly: GCA_035220615.1. Classification (NCBI taxonomy): domain Eukaryota; kingdom Metazoa; phylum Arthropoda; class Insecta; order Hymenoptera; family Formicidae; genus Leptothorax; species Leptothorax acervorum. The sequence continues at coordinate 11,199 of JASTWQ010000584.1, forward strand.
CATAACGTCCTTGCGAAGTACGGGAGTGAGTGGCTATGAAGTGCTCCTCACATTGGCGTTCCTCAGGGCTGAGATGTGCCTTCTGAGGTATCTCCTCGACTTCCCAAAATCGACGGATGTCGAAATCAAGAGCCTCGTAAATATCACCGTGGTAAACGGATACGGATGATGGAGAGGTAGGAGGTGGTGCGATTGGACCAAAGATGATCCAACCGAGGGTAGTGTTTTGCGCGGTTGGTTCGTTGACGGAACCTTTTCGAACACCGTCAAGCACGAGCATGCCGAATAAGTCGGCTCCTATGATGACGTCAATCGGATCGGGACTCATGGGTTCACTATCGGCAAGGTTAAGCCCGGCGATGTGTTTCCATTGACACATCGTTTCGATTCGACTCGGAATATATTTTGTTAACGACGGAAGAATTAGCGCGGTAGTCGAGTAAGCAGGTCCGTCGCGAGACGCAGGGGTAATCGTGATTTGAGCAGCGTGTCGCACAACTGACTGGGTTTCACCGATACCCGTAACGAAAACTGCTCGTTTAATTTTCGGCAATCGAAGGGACTGTGCAAGCGATCCAGTCATCAACGTTGACACAGATCCTTGATCGAGTAATGCGCGGACAGTGACGTAGCGACCGGAGTTAGAGTGTACGCGAACGCGTGCGGTGGCGAGTAAAACTTTAGAGTTTGGCGCTACGGTTTTTGAGACCAGATGCGTTGCGATCTCATTGGTTTTCTTTTCGGTACTGGCGGGAACTGAGACAGAAACGGATTCAGTCTCGGTCGGCTTGACGAGGTTATCAAAATGTAACAACGAATGATGTCGCTTTTGACATTGTCGGCACGCATGAGAACTCGTACATTCTCTCACATTATGTTTGGTACTGAAACAATTCAGACAGCGCTTATTTTTTCTAATAAAGTCGGAACGTTGGGATGGAGTTTGCTTTAAAAACGCGGGGCACTGATAAAGCAAATGATTCTCTTTACACAGAGCACATGCGAACGGAACTGCGGAAGCAGAGTGCGACGCAAGTGATTTTTTCTTCGCGGGTTCCACATATTTTTGTTTTGTCGATGGCAAGATCGCTTCTAAGGCGCGAATGCGCGACTCGAGAAATTGATCTAATTCACGATAACGAGGGTAATCCATGGTGTCCCCTAGCTTGAGTTCCCAAGCTTTTCGCGACGATTTATCAAGCTTTTGAGCAACAAGAAAAACTAGCAAATCATCCCAATGTTCGACAGCTCGACCGAGATTTTTGAGAGCCTGAATTGACACGTTAGTTTGATCGCGGAGGTTCCGAAGATCTTTGGAGGTTTCTGCGGTAAGTGACGGAAGATTTAATAGGCTTTGTAAATGAATCGTAATGATGCGACGTTTATTATCGTAACGAGAGACGAGAATATTCCACGCGACGTCGAAATTGTTATTGGTAATCGCGAGATGTTCGAGCGCGGTACTTGCATCCCCTTTTACACACGAGCATAAATAATGCATACGCTCAACATTAGATAAACTTGGTTCGTTATAAACCATTGACTTAAAACGATCGCGGAAATTCTCCCATTTGTCGAAGCTCCCGTCGAAGGTAGGTAGGTTGATCCTCGGTAGATGCGATGTTGCACGGTAGGAATCAGAAACGCCACTTACGTTACGTGAAGTTGCATTTGGAGTGTCAATCTCGTGGGCTTCAAGTACCTCAGCCATGAAGTCCGCAGCCTCGTAGTAAGCGTCCTCACAGGCGATGATACGATTCTCGGTGAAGTAAGCATCGGTAGCTCTGATTTTGTCGTCGTCAAGCAGCTCTATCTTGTCATCCATCTCTTGGCATTGGGCAAACATCTCTTTCAATGTCGAGAGACGTTGTCGGGTGACGGCTGTTGTCATCTTGGCTTGTCCGAGCTTCTTGAAATTAGGCAGCACTCGAGATATAGAATTCAAGAGTCGCCTTTGTGTGGCAAGAAGTTCCTCAACGGTCGACATGAAGATGATAATCTCTCAATAATCGGAACGTTAAAGTCACAAACAGTTTTTTCTCCTTGGCAGCGATCCGGCTCGAAGGACCAGAATGTTTGTTGTTGATGGTTGCTGATACAACCTTGACGAAGGTTCGCACACTAAGGCGGAAGGACTTTGAAATAACGGCTCCAAATTATTGAAATATAATATATATAGTTTAATGTCAATGTTGGCGGTAGAGGCGAGCGGTATCACAAATTGCACTTACGATGCGGTTAAATGCACGCACTCTTGTCTTTGGTATTGCGAAGACGACAACGGTACACGAAAAACGGTACTGAGACGAAGCACCGCGACGAATACTCGTTCGCGGGCGACAGAGCTCGGAATTCGCTCTGAGTTTGAGGCGCACGTGGAGATGCACTCAGATGCACGCCGCACAGCCGGTACGGTCCTCGCGTGTAATGCAGGGAACCGAGATCACGAAAAGGCGTAGGCGCGTTATTCTCAAGATGCACGTTACAATTGCCAAAATTCGGTAATTATTTAGTAATACGGACCACCCTCCGACGACCTTGACCTTGACATATGTTGTCAAGGTCACCTTCCTGAGTGACCTTCAGAAGTTTTTAGCCGGCGGTCGTTATTCGTTAAAAAGTTATTAACAAAACAAGGTTCGAAAATATAGCAGCTATTTTGAGTATTGAGAGGCATAAACGACTAATATTACGTTTTATTTTTAAAGCAGAGAATACTTTATTTTGCGAGAAAGTCGCTGCTTTACCAAAACACAACATTTAAAGCAGTAAATTGTTGATAAATTGAAGTCTTGGCTGCGCGTAGTAATACTGAGTGACATACCAAGAGCTGCGTTTAAAGCAGAGGAATTATTTAAAGCAGAGGATAGTTGGTATATTGAAAAGTATATACAAAATTTTATGTATTAAAAAGCGTGAATACAAATATTCTCTGCTTTAATCATGGCAAAAGCATGTTAAAGCTTTGTTAAAGCAAATAATAGTTGGTTATTGACAAAACCTATAGGTTAGTGACGCGCTTTACAAGTATGTGCTTTCTAAGTTGAAGCACATACAAAGCACATACAAAGCACACGCTTGTAAAGCGCGCCACTAACCTATAGGTTAGTGACGCGCTTTACAAATATGTGCTTTGTATGTTGAAGAACATACTCTCTATTCTCTGCTTTAACGAAAAGACTGTTGAATATATCAACGATTCGCTGCTTTAAATGAAATTCCTTCGTTCATACATGTATTATATCCACATACATATTAGTCGTTCATGGCTTGTAGTACTTAAAATAACTGCTATATTTGTCAAACTTTTTTTGTTAATAACTTTTTAACGAATAACGACCGCCGGCTAAAAACTTCTGAAGGTCACTCAGGAGGGTGACCTTGACAACATATGTCAAGGTCAAGGTCGTCGGAGGGTGGTCCGTATTACTAAATAATTACCCAAAATTCGAACCGTCTCTGTACACGTTGGAATGTCGACTCAGGCGATCATCGTCTTCTACCGACCCGAGCGTTGTTTACGCCGACGGATCGGGCCGGCTCGGCCTCGCTCGTCACGCGGAACGCTGAGCGTACGGCACGCGGGCGCAAGCGGAGCGCGCGAGAGATCGGGTTGAAAATTAACGATTAAAAGATTAAATTGAACGCCTATTCCTAAACAGGTGGTAAAAAAAGACCACGTGACTAGTTTAGATGGTAAAAGAGATCGCGTGACCTCGATCGATATTATCGACCGTGATCTTGGTCGCGAACGCCATCTATGAGTCCCTCTAGGTACTACGTGGAACCCCCTGCCCCGCTTACCCCTCGCCCACAGAAAATTTAGAACTCCCATAGTCTACGCCAGTGCTGCGATTTCGAGCCCGCGCACACTGGAGAATTTCCCCCTCCACTACGCATACAGAGTGACGCTCGGTCTATCGGTGTGTCGGCTTCGCTCGGCACGCCGAGCGAGAGGGAGAATATCACTCCCTCCTTGTCGCTCTCACTTAGCTCGCGCGATCGACGATGTTTTTACGCTGGAAGGAAATGCTTTCTCGGCATCTCGGCGTGAATCTGAGTTGCCGGTGCAGGTTAGGTGCACGATAATCAAAGAGCGATCTTTGGAATAGTGTAGAAATATATGATTAGACATAATGATTACTAAAATGATTACTAAACATGAAAAAAATTATAGTAAAAAAGTATGTTTATCATTTTTGCAGAAATTTTCATGCTTTGACCCTGACCTATGCTCCTATTTTTTTGACAATTCTTTTCCGAAAAGAATTCCGTAAAAGAGAAGACGTATTTTTTTGTTTGGTCTACGATTAATATTTCCGAGTGTAATATTTGTAAGAAATTGAATTTGACGGTAACTGTGACTTCTAAGTTAATTAATATCTTGGAAATATTCAATTCTATCAAAAAATGACTGGGATGAAATTTGTTTAGTTTAAAATAAATTACATGATGTATATAATCTTCTTAATTTGTGGACAGTCTAAAGTTATATTATACGATGGTGAAGAGACAAGAAATCTTTTTTTATAATGTTCGCAAATTCTTAAAGATAAAATAAAATTTATTGCAGTTATTTTTCAATACGATTCAATATTTCCCAGATATTAACTATTTAAAAAGTAGAGTTACTGAAAAATTCTTCTTCTTATAAAAATCACACTGTCGGCAATATGGATCGTAAACCCAAACAGAAAAATACGTCTTCTCTTTGTCAAAATACTTTTCGCCAAAAAATTGTCAAAATGTTTAGTTGGTCGTTAAAACATGAAAATTTCAACGAGAATACCCCAGATATACATGAGGTATTCTCGTTAACAAATTTTTATATATTTATATAAATACTATATTTTTTATATTATTTATTTATGTCAAATAACCTAATATATATGTTATATATACATTTACATGTTCCAGGATATTGAACTAAATAAAAAACATATACGTATGTATATTTTATAATTTATAACTTTTTTATTTTTTTCAATATCCTCAATTGTATACCATTCAAATAAATTCTAGTAAGGAATAATTTTCTCATATGAAAATTGTACTACATTTAAACGCATTGTAATGGAAGAACTCCACTATTGAGAATTTAAAAGAAGGATTTTAAACCCAGATAGCACAGCTGATCTTTATGAATTCAAAAAGATCTGAATCTGATCTTTATGAATTCATAAAGATCAGCTGTGCTATCTGGGAAAGCTCACAGTTTATTAAATAGGATAGATAGTTTAACAAATGGGAAATCCATTCTTTGCTAGAAACGTGGAAAGAAAAAAATCTGAAAAATATGAAACTTTCTTATCCACCAATGTCACTACATAAAAATTATTAAAACACTTGTTTTAATTAAGACATTATTATACATGCATTAAAAGTAAATAACAAATGTCTAAAATATATACTACATCTGTTATTGACATATTTTTATAACAAAATGTCATTCGAGTCCACATTACTGCTCGATGGAAACCGCGGGAAGGTGGTGGTATATATATACAATTACAATACAATATTTATTTATAATTAGATAAAATACCTTACAATTAGATATTTTATTTAATTGTAAATAAATATGTGTAATTATATTAAGTAAATAAGTTGTTAGGAGCCACGTAATGAATATTCTTTGGATCCAAAGATTTTTTGTCACTATACGAAATAAGAGTTATCATTTTCCTGACAAAAGAGCTTTTGTTGACTATCGCTTATTGCTCATTAGTCATTACTCATAGTCTTCATTGAGCAACTACGGTCGTAAAATGTGTCAGAATTTTTTATATTATTTACTTTCCATTGCTCTTGTATGAGGCAAAAGCTCTATTTCACACTTTATATTGTTAATTACATAGATATGGCATAAAGGTTGACTCTGAAACTTTTTAACTTGTCACTATAACAACTGTATACATTATATTGAATTTACGTGGTTGCTTTCCAAAGTTTTATTAGTACTATTTTTAAATTAAATTAATTTTTAATTAATATTTAATTTTTAGATTAATATATATTGCACGTTAACACTTTAAAACTTTAAACTAAAAATAGTACTAACAAAACTTTGGAAAACAACCACATAAATTCAATATAATGTATACAGTTAATTGTTGGTGACAAGTTAAAAAGTTTTAGAGTCAACCTTTATGCCATATCTATATGCAATTAACAATATAAAATGTGAAATAGAGCTTTCGCCTTATACAAGAGCAATGGAAAGTAAATAATATAAATAATTCTGACACATTTTACGACCATAGTTGCTCAATGAAGACTATGAGTAATGACTAATGAGCAATAAGCGATAGTCAACAAAAGTTCATTTGTCAGGAAAATGATAACTCTTATTTCGTCTAGTGACAAAAAATCTTTAGATCCAAAAAATATTCATTACGTGTGGCTCCTAACAACTAATTTACAATATAATACACATATTTATTTACAATTAAATAAAATATCTAGTTGTAAGATATTTTATCTAATTAGAAATAAATATTGTATTGTAATTGTATATATACATATATATACCACCAGCTTCCCTCGGTTTCCATCGAGCAGTAATAAGGGCCGAATGACTTTGTTATGAAAATATGTCAATAACAGATGTGGTATATATTTTAGACATTTGTTATTTACTCTTAATGCATGTACAATAATGTCTTAATTAAAACAAGTGTTTTAATAATTTTTATGTAGTGACATTGACGAGTAAGAAATCATATTTTTCAGATTTATTTCTGTCCACGTTTCTGGCAAAGAGTGGATTTCCCATTTGTTAAACTATCTATCCTATTTATTGAACTGTGAGCTTTAAAAATTCTTCTTTTAAATTCGCAATAGTGGGGTTCTTCCATTACAATACGTTTAACTGTAGTACAATTTTCATATAAGGAAATTATTCCTTACTAGAATTTATTTGAATGGTATACAATTGAGGATATTGAAATAAATATAAAAGTTACAAATTATACAATACATATATGTATCTAACTTCCTTATTTAGTTCAATATCCTGGAATATGTATATGTATATACATATATATCAGGTCATTCGACATAAATAAATAATATGTAAAATATTGTATTTATATAAATATATGAAAATTTGTTAACAAAAATACCCCATGTATATCTTGGGTATTCTCGTTGAAATTTTCATGTTTTAACGACCAACTCTAAACATTTTGACAATTTTTTAGCGAAAAGTATCTTGACAAAGAGAAGACGTATTTTTCTGTTTGGGTCTACGATCCATATTGCCGACAATGTAATTTTTATAAAAAAAAGAATTTTTCAGTAACTCTACTTTTTAAATCGTTAATATCTAGGAAATATTGAATCGTATTAAAAAATAACTCCAATAAATTTTATTTTATCTTTAAGAATTTGAGAACATTATAAAAAAAAAAATGTTTTGTCTTCACCATCGTATAATACAACTTTAGACTGTCCAGAAATTAAGAAGATTATATATACATCATGTAACTTATTTTAAACTAAACAAATTTCATCCCAGTTATTTTTCGATAGAATTGAATATTTCCAGGATATTAATTAACTTAGAAGTAACAGTTACCGTCAAATTCAATTTCTTACAAATATTACACTCGGAAATATTAATCGTAGGCCAAACAAAAAAATACGTCTTCTCTTTTACGGAATTCTTTTCGGAAAAGAATTGTCAAAAAAAATAGGAGCATAGGTCAGGATCAAAGCATGAAAATTTCTGCAAAAATGATAAACATACTTTTTTACTATAATTTTTTTCATGTTTAGTAATCATTTTAGTAATCATTATGTCTAATCATATATGTCTACACTATTCCAAAGATCGCTCTTTAATTATCGTGCACCTAACCTGCACCGGCAACTCAGATTCACGCCGAGATGCCGAGATAGCATTTCCTTCCAGCGTAAAAACATCGTCGATCGCGCGAGCTAAGTGAGAGCGACAAGGAGGGAGTGATATTCTCCCTCTCGCTCGGCGTGTCGAGCGAAGCCGACACACCGATAGACCGAGCGTCACTCTGTTTGCGTAGTGGAGGGGGAAATTCTCCAGTGTGCGCGGGCTCGAAATCGCAGCACTGAGTCTACCTACTGTAGACTAAAAAAAATTATTTTGAATAAAAATTTATAAAATGGCGGCAGTTAAAAGAAAAAAATTAATAGTTCACTATTAATTTTCTTCTTTTAACTGCCGCAATTTTATGAATTTTTATTCAAAATAATTTTTTTTAGTCTACTCTATAGGGACACTTGTACTGAACAGGAAAATCGATTGAATCGATGTTTCAGACACATTTTACGACCTGGAGGACTTCCGCCATGGAGCAATCTATTCCGCGCCGTTGCCCAGTGTCCCGCTTTGCCAAATTAATTAAATGGGCTGAAAAAATTTGTATAACTACTTAAAAGTATCACAAATATAATCCATAAATATTGAATAATTTATTTTGTTTACTTTCTCCACAAAAAATTCACAAAAAATCACCTATTTTTAGGACCTACTGAGGGATATGGACCCTTAAAACACAATTATAATAAAACTTACTTTAAGAGCCCTTTTTATATTCAAACCCGTTATATTATTCGGAAATTACCGATATTTTCAATAAGAAAAAGTTGATTCCAAAATAATAAGAGAAATCACACGAGTTGCGGCACACTATGTACGTTTGTATGTTTATACAAGCTCGTATATTCATAAATTTTGTAAAATAACAACTCATTTGAGGCAAAGAAAACCCATTAATGTATCGTCATAATGTATGTAAATATATGTTTATTTATTTATTTACTTATCTATTATTTTAATAGCTGCACACACATCTGAAGACATTCGAGCACTTAGTCAGAATGCTGGACTAGCGGGTAGGGGGAGGAGGAGTCGCGGCAGGCCTCCTAGCCGTCGCGGACGACGCGGTAGACTTGCAAGATCCAATCAAATTCGAGAAGGTAGGAAATAAAACGTTTTTATCATTCATCGCTGATGCGATACTGATGATATTTAATTGCATAATGTATTGTTAAGCTACCATTTCATAAGATACAGCTTTCAATAATAGTTATGTCATTTCTCTAATCTGCTGTTGCTGTGTATTTATTGTCATTTTTTTATTATTTTAGAGACTGCGAATACTGAGGAAGAAAGCGGAAGAACGCAGGAACTGATCGCACGTGTCGAATCTATTGGAAACGAGAGAAGTGAGATTATAAATGAAGGTAAGTGTGCATGTGTATACATGTTATCAATACTGTTCTTTTTTATATTTCTTATTACTCACTATTGTTATTATTCTTATTATTATTAATATTATTATTAAAACTAGTATAATTAACTTTCTTATACTGTCATTTGAGAACGTAAAATAACTACGCATTTGAGGCAAAGAAAACACATTAATGTATCGTCATAATGTATGTAAATATATGTTTATTTATTTATTTACTTATCTATTATTTTAATAGCTGCACCCACATCTGAAGACATTCAAACACTTAATCAGAATGCTGGACTAGCGGGTAGAGGGAGGAGGAGTCGCGGCAGGCCTCCTAGCCGTCGCGGACGACGCGGTAGACTTGCAAGATCCAATCAAATTCGAGAAGGTAGGAAATAACACGTTTTTATCATTCATCGCTGATGCGATACTGATGATATTTAATTGCATAATGTGTTGTTAAGCTACCATTTCATAAGATACAGCTTTCAATAATAGTTATGTCATTTCTCTAATCTGCTGTTGCTGTGTATTTATTGTGATTTTTTTATTATTTTAGAGACTGCGAATACTGAGGAAGAAAGCGGAAGAACGCAGGAACTGATCGCACGTGTCGAATCTATTGGAAACGAAAAAAGTGAGATTATAAATGAAGGTAAGTGTGCATGTGTATACATGTTATTAATACTGTTTTTTTGCTTCCTCATAGAGGAAGCTTTGTTTTCATAAACTTCGTATATGGACCTTTGATCGTATATAAAGCTAGGTCTAATCAACCAAATATTAAAGAAAAATATATGAAATAGGGGTAGAAAAGACCAAAGAAAAAATTGTTTTTTAGTTTTTGATGCCAGTGTGTTCAGAATGTTCTAAAACGTCGAAAAATTGCCTTTAAAAAAAATGTCCGTATGTATGTATGTATGTGCAGATTTGTCTGTGGTTGCTCTAACTTCCGCAAATATTGAGATATCGGGCTGTTTTTTTTTTTAGTCGATAGAGCATCATTCAAGGAAGATTGCTATTGAATTTGGCGATGATCGGTAAAGGGGTTCTTTTTTTAAAAAATTTTAAATTTTTTTACAAATGTCTGTGGTTGCTCTAACTTCCGCAAATATTGAGATATCGGGCTGTTTTTTTTTTTAATCGATAGAGCATCATTCAAGGAAGATTGGTATTGAATTTGGCGATAATCGGTAAAGGGGTTCTTTTTAAAAAAATTTTTGAATTTTTTTAGAAATGTCCGTGGTTGCTTTAACTTCCGCAAATATTGAGATATTGGGTTGTTTTTTTTTTAATCGATAGAGTATCATTCAAGGAAGGTTGGTATTAAATTTGGCGATGATCGGTAAAGGGGTTCTTTTTAAAAAAAAATTTGAGTTTTTTTAGAAATGTTCGTGGTTGCATTAACTTCAGCAAATATTGAGATATCGGGCCGATTTTTTTTTTTAATCAATAAGGTATCATTTAAGAAAGGTTGATATTGAATTTGGCGATAATCGGTAAAAGGGTTCTTTTTTTAAAAAATTTTTAATTTTTTTAGAAATGTCCCTGGTTGCTCCTTTTGCACAGTTACTCTTTACATCCTTGCGCAAAACATAGGCTACTACGGAATCTCGATTATTCACTTACCGATCAGCTACTTTATTCCTTGGTTTTTCCGGGCGTTTTTTCGGGACTTTCGAGATTGCTCGCTCGCGATGTACGCACAAAACTTCGATATTTCACTTACCGATTACCGATTTTATGCCTTTGTTTTCCCGGGCGTATTTTAAGTCTGTTTGTTCTTTATACACTCATAAACTATTTGACCGATCTGAACCAACTCTTGCACAATTACTCTTTACATCCTTGCGCAAAACATAGGTTACTACGGAACCCCGATATTTCACTTACCGATCAGCGTCTTCATCCTTTGATTTTCCAGGGCGTTTTTTCGGGAATTTCGAAATTGCTCGCTCGCGATGTACACAGAACCTCGATATTTTACTTACCGATTACCGATTTTATCCCTTGGTTTTCCCGGACATTTTTAAAGTGAAATATCGAAGTTCTGTGTACATCGCAAGCGAGCAATCTCGAAATTCCTGAAAAAACGCCCGGGAAAACCAAGGGATGATTGATACTAAACATAAAATCTTTAGTCCATATTTATGTAAATAAAACTTATTAATAACAATAATTAAAAAGTAAAACAAATTCTATTATATTCTTCAGTCATTTCTACCCCTATTTTATATATAATTCTTCAAGATTTGGTTGATTAGACTCAGCTTTATAAAGCTTCTATGTACGAATTCTCCAAAATTTGAAATGTGTGTAACACGAGAATTGATCAATCAAATTTTAAAGAATTATATATGAAATAGAGGTAGAAAAGACTGAAAAATATAATAAAATTAGAAATAGCATGATACCTCAAAATTAATGGAAATTAGAGCAACATTTAAATCTTAACAAATAATATATGAAATAGGGGTAGAAAAAACTGAAAAATATAACTAATCAACCAAATCTTAAAGAATTATATATGAAATAGGGGTAGAAAAAACTGAAAAATATAAGAAAATTAGAAACAGCCCGATATCTCAAAATTAGTGGAAATTAGAGCATATTTTAAAATTTCAACCTTTAAGGGCTACATCTCAAGTCTCAATATTTAGAAATGTCCCTGGTTGCTCTAACTCATGCAAATATTGAGATATAAGGCTAAATTTTTTTTTAATCGATAAAGTATTATTTAAGGAAGGATGGAATTGAATTTAGCGATAATTGGTAAAGGGCTTCTTTCTTTATAAAATTTTGAATTTTTTAAGAAATGCCTTTGATTGCTTTAACTTTTGTAAGTTTTGGAATATTGGGCTATTTCTAATTTTATTATATTCTTCTGTCTTTTCTACCCCTATTTCATATAAAATTCTTTAAAATTTGGTTGATTAGACTCATGTTTATGTAAGGACGGATTCCCCGAAATTTTAAATGTCTTTAACTCAAAAACTAATCAACCAAATCTTAAAGAATTATATATGAAATAAGGGTAAAAAAGACTGAAAAATATATTAAAATTAAAAAAATTACTAAAATCTTAAAATTTTAACTTTTAAGGGCTACATCTCAAGTCTCAACAATTGAGACTTTTCATAAATTGATATTTTTTGACAATTTAGTATTAATTATTAGCAATTTTTTTGATTCTAATATATTTTTCAGTTTTTTCTACCCCTATTTCATATATAATTCATTATGGTTTGGTTGATTAGACCCAGCTTTATAAAGCTTCGATATATGTACAAATTCTCCAAAATTTCAAATGAGAAAAAGAAAGAAAGAGAGAAAGAGAGAGAGGGCGAAAGGGCGCTTTATTGCAAAAATATTGATCGTTTTTTAAATAAAACTGACGTAAGTGTCTAGCCTAGCATCAGCTAATGTATGCCAAAAAGCCTAAAGTGCGTTCAGTTTTATTGGGATCAGTGTTTCGCAAAAGGGCGGCCTTTTGCAAAAGGGCTAGTCTTTTTGCAAAAGGGCTAATTTTTTAATTGCAGTTAGAACATCTTAAGTCTTAATAATTGAGACTTCAAAAAATGATTTTTTAGGATAATAAAAAAAGTGAGCAAGTAGAAACTTGCACATTGCTTCCATATAGCTTTTAAGTGTGCAAGTAGCAACTTGCACATTGCTTCCTCATAGCTTTTAAGTGTGCAAGTAGAAACTTGCACATTGCTTCCTCATAGCTTTAAAGTGTGCAAGTTGAAACTTGCACATTGCTTCCTCATAGCTTTAAAGTGTGCAAGTAGAAACTTGCACATTGCTTCCTTATAGTTTTTCAGTGTGCAAATAGAAACTTGCACATTGCTTCCTCATAGTTTTTAAGTGAGCAAGTAGAAACTTGCACATTGTTTTCTCATAGTTTTTAAGTGAGCCAGTAGAAACTTGCACATTGCTTTCTCATAGTTTTTAAGTGAGCCAGTAGAAACTTGCACATTGCTTTCTCATAGTTTTTAAGTGAGCCAGTAGAAACTTGCACATTGCTTTCTCATAATTTTTAAGTGAGCAAGTAGAAACTTGCGCATTACTTAATCAACATTTTATTTCGCTTATAAAGCTTCCTCTATGAGGAAGCTTGTTTTTTATTTGATGTACAATTATTAGTAAATATTCTTTAATTTGGCTTCCTCATAGAGGAAGCTTTATAAGCGAAATAAAATGTTGATTAAGTAATGCGCAAGTTTCTACTTGCTCACTTAAAAATTATGAGAAAGCAATGTGCAAGTTTCTACTGGCTCACTTAAAAACTATGAGAAAGCAATGTGCAAGTTTCTACTGGCTCACTTAAAAACTATGAGAAAGCAATGTGCAAGTTTCTACTGGCTCACTTAAAAACTATGAGAAAACAATGTGCAAGTTTCTACTTGCTCACTTAAAAACTATGAGGAAGCAATGTGCAAGTTTCTACTTGCACACTTAAAAACTATGAGGAAGCAATGTGCAAGTCTCTACTTGCACACTTTAAAGCTATGAGGAAGCAATGTGCAAGTTTCAACTTGCACACTTTAAAGCTATGAGGAAGCAATGTGCAAGTTTCTACTTGCACACTTAAAAGCTATGAGAAAGCAATGTGCAAGTTGCTACTTGCACACTTAAAAGCTATATGGAAGCAATGTGCAAGTTTCTACTTGCTCACTTTTTTTATTATCCTAAAAAATCATTTTTTGAAGTCTCAATTATTAAGACTTAAGATGTTCTAACTGCAATTAAAAAATTAGCCCTTTTGCAAAAAGACTAGCCCTTTTGCAAAAGGCCGCCCTTTTGCGAAACACTGATCGTTTCCCAATAAAACTGAACGCACTTTAGGCTTTTTGGCATACATTAGCTGATGCTAGGCTAGACACTTACGTCAGTTTTATTTAAAAAACGATCAATGTTTTTGCAATAAAGCGCCCTTTCGCCCTCTCTCTCTTTCTCTCTCTCTTTCTTTTTCTCATTTGAAATTTTGGAGAATTTGTACATATATCGAAGCTTTATAAAGCTGGGTCTAATCAACCAAACCATAATGAATTATATATGAAATAGGGGTAGAAAAAACTGAAAAATATATTAGAATCAAAAAAATTGCTAATAATTAATACTAAATTGTCAAAAAATATCAATTTATGAAAAGTCTCAATTGTTGAGACTTGAGATGTAGCCCTTAAAAGTTAAAATTTTAAGATTTTAGTAATTTTTTTAATTTTAATATATTTTTCAGTCTTTTTCACCCTTATTTCATATATAATTCTTTAAGATTTGGTTGATTAGTTTTTGAGTTAAAGACATTTAAAATTTCGGGGAATCCGTCCTTACATAAACATGAGTCTAATCAACCAAATTTTAAAGAATTTTATATGAAATAGGGGTAGAAAAGACAGAAGAATATAATAAAATTAGAAATAGCCCAATATTCCAAAACTTACAAAAGTTAGAGCAATCAAAGGCATTTCTTAAAAAATTCAAAATTTTATAAAGAAAGAAGCCCTTTACCAATTATCGCTAAATTCAATTCCATCCTTCCTTAAATAATACTTTATCGATTAAAAAAAAATTTAGCCCTATATCTCAATATTTGCATGAGTTAGAGCAACCAGGGACATTTCTAAATATTGAGACTTGAGATGTAGCCCTTAATTTTATATTTGTTATTACTCACTATTGTTCTTATTATTCTTATTATTATTAATATTATTATTAAAACTAGTATAATTAACTTTTTTATACTGTCATTTGAGAACGTAAAATAACCACTCATTTGAGGCAAAGAAAACCCATTAATGTATCGTCATAATGTATGTAAATATATGTTTATTTATTTACTTATCTATTATTTTAATAGCTGCACACACATCTGAAGACATTCGAACATTTAGTCAGAATGCTGGACTAGCGGGTAGAGGGAGGAGGAGTCGCGGCAGGCCTCCTAGCCGTCGCGGACGACGCGGTAGACTTGCAAGATCCAATCAAATTCGAGAAGGTAGGAAATAACACGTTTTTATCATTCATCGCTGATGTGATACTGATGATACTTAATTGCTTAATGTGTTATTAAGCTACCATTTCATAAGATACAGCTTTCAATAATAGTTATGTCATTTCTCTTATCTGCTGCTGCTGTGTATTTATTGTAATTTTTTTATTATTTTAGAGACTGCGAATACTGAGGAAGAAAGCGGAAGAACGCAGGAACTGACCGCACGTGTCGAATCTATTGGAAACGAGAGAAGTGAGATTATAAATGAAGGTATGTGTGTATGTATATTTTTACTCATATTTTATTAAAATTATTATCGGAGGAATCACTGATTACAAGAACAAACCAACTGATCACATGAGTAGGTTCTATTATAAACGAGAGAAGTGAGATTGTATTAGTTAGTAATAAACTTTTCTTATGTTGACAGATGAACGTATTTTTGATATACCGGAAGATGATTACGGTCTTCTTGGTTTCGACAACGACGAACAGAATGATTTACCTTTTTATCCTGTTCCGTCGGGTCCAGTATCAGCGTCAAACCTACGTATTCGGGGTACATGTTGTACGTGCTGGAACACAACTGCTACTCATATATTTGTGCCGTGCGGGCACTTATGTATTTGCGGTGATTGCGAGCAACAATTCGTAGACTATAAATGTCCATTATGTCGAAAGGACTATATCAATTGTATTCGTGTTATTACTACATAATTATCTCGAGTTTTCTGAAAGGAAACTCTGATCTTTATTCTTACGTTACATTATAACCCTTTAATATTTACGGCGATTCTTTTTTATATAAACGGATTGCAGAAATTGTAGGCCGCAACACTTGGAGAAGCTGTCAAACAATACATATGTTAAATCATAATCGTATCGATAGAACAGATCGCTAATAAGTGTATTAGTATAATATATTTGTTTGTGGGGCGGCATATTGTAACAATAATTTGAAATAAAGTCATATTTCTATTCCTAGCATATATGAAGGACGTGTCATGCATCAGTAACACTACTGTACGCGCGACATGTCACCATCTAAACGTAGTTTGTGATTGGCAAACTTTTAAACACTTAAATATCTCAAAAAAACTATTATTTAAAAAAAGTTTACCAATAACTATTGTACTTAATTTTCAAGAACTTTCTTGCTATAGTATTTTGATTCGAAAAATTCGGGGTGTATACTATCAACTATATATAGAGGCGTGTTCGAGGAGCACGCTGTCAGCGCTATTCAGCGCTGTTGCGTCATTCCATCTCTTTATCGTACACACGGGAATAATACTGTGTGTGTTGTGTGTGCCTATAAGCCGTCTGAAATTAGCAGTTCCGATTTCCATATAATAGGATACGTTACATGTTGAAATCTCGGAATGCAGCTAACTTCAGAAGGCTAAGTATTAAGCCCCTTGCACAATGCTAGGCAACAGGCAATAGGAACAGGGAACAGAAATCAGAAACCTTGTATTTATGCAGAATAGACGATGACACAGGCAATAGACACAGAATATCCGTCACGTTGGAAATTCTGTGCCTATTGCCTGTTGCCAACCAATCATATCGTTCGAATTTTTTAGGTTTGTATTGACGAATTTGAGGTTATTTCCTGTTCCTATTGCCTGTTGCCTAGCATTGTGCAAGGGCCTTTATTGTCCTTGTGTGTATAATGATTAATGTATACATTAAACATAAAACGAGGATAGAATGACGCAATATATTATAGCGCTGATAAGGCGCTCACCGAACAGGCCTTAGATGCTAATTTACAGCTAATCCAATAGCAGACCCGTATTTTTGTGCTAAGAATAATGTATGTATATATAGCGGCGATGTATTTTTATGCGTAGGTGTTATCTCGTCACTAACACTAATGGCAGAAATCACATATCACACATAACATATATCATGGTATACTGTCGCCGCCATTTGCTTGACTTATGGCTCCTGCACACAGGACGCGGTAACGCGGCAAAGCGTCACGGCGGCAACGCGGTGACAAATCACCGTCTTGCCTTTCCGCAATATTTCCGAAAGTAGTACGGAAAGGCAGACGGTGATTGGTCACCGCGTTACCGCTTTGACGCTTTGCCGCGTTACCGCGTCCTGTGTGCAGGAGCCATTGTGGGTTTAAACTCAGATCCAATGTGGGTTAATGACGTCACATGCTGGAATCGTCCAATTAGAACCTAAAGTAGAGCATGTGACGTCATTAACCCATCTCGGGTTGGATTCAAAACCCACTGCAGTCGAAAACGCTATAACGCATACTGTTCAGGAGCATGGCGCTACGTGGCCTCAGATTGAGGTACTAACAATAAAAATGCCGCGCTCCCACGACGCGTGAACCACGAACGTGAATCGCGCTGTCTTTCTCAGTTAACCCTTATGGTGGCACCAAACTATGCGCGATTCGTAGTTCGTGATTCGCGAATCGCGCATAGTCTGGCGCCACCATTGGTGGAAAGCGCAAAAACGTAGGTTTACGTTCGTGGTTCACGCCTCGTGTGAACGCGGCATAAGGCGTGTGTTTACACGAGGCGTGAACCACGAACGTGAATCGCGCTGTCTTTCTCAGTTTACCTATAGGCCAGTATTCATAGTCAGATCTTATACTTAAGATCGTCTTAAGTACAATCTTAAGATGTCATAAGCCAATCACAGAGCCGAATTAGCTACTGTCCCTTTATAAGAGTCTGGACAGATCGGTCAAATTTGGCTTGAAACAAAATGGCGGTAGTCAATTTTCGATTGTGTGCATATATGTACAATCGTGGTCAAAAAAATTGTCCGGTTGAGTTTCGGAAAGCATCCTATTTATATTTAATATCCAGCTATTATATGTCAGCATTTATCAATTCTTGTAACATTTCAATATGTTTGGCATCTTGTTTGTTTGCTCTTATAATAAATCACTGCGCAAGCCGTGTGCATTAGTGCTCAAATAGGATGCGTTCCAAAACTTAACCGGACAACCTTTTTGACCACAACCGTACATATGAGGTCTGTTTTCTGTTGCTGCACTGCTGAAGTAGTGCACACTGGTGCAGTAAGTTAGAGTGAAACAAAATATACTTGGCCCACTCTAACTTATTGCACCAGTTCAGCAGTGCAGCAACAGAAAACAGACCTATGTACATACGCACGCATGTACAATAGTCCTCCATTTTTTTGCAAAATAAAAGTCTGTCCAGACTCTTAAGCTGCGTTCCCACGAGGCGTGAACCACGAACGTGAATCACGCAGTCGTGGACTACGACTCGTGTGAACGTGCTATCGTAAAGATTGCCTGTGACATCAACACCTCCACGACTCAGTCGTGGCAGTAGCACGCGTGAAGAATGTTTACGCACCGTGTATTAAAATTTAACGATAATGATACTCTTCAATATAGATGATACTCCATCTTAACTCTTACTCTTGTACTTTTAATAATAATCTTTTATCGCGCCTTAAGATCCCACAATTTGTCGTTGTAATATCCACTGTCTAACCCACCATCGTCTTTTCCTACGTTTCTTTTGTTCATTTCCAAGTATGCAAATAGTTTGATGAGCTAAAATAGAACACATAATCTGACAACTCTCAGCAACTATTTCGTTCATAGTTTATACTATTGTAGCTACAATTCGATTTATATTGTCGCGAATTATAAATTCCGTGTGAACAGTTCACGCTTTCCACTAAGCGTAAAAGAAACTAAAGTGAGCACGACAACGTGATTCACGTTTGTGGTTCACGCCTCGTGGGAACGCACCTTTATAAAGGGAATCTAGTATTAGCGTCTTAAGACATTACTTAAGACGGTCTTGAAATAAGATCCGACTTTGAATACCGGTCTTAGTGGAAAGCGAGAAAACATAGGTTCACGTTCGTGGTTCACGCCTTGTGTGAACGCGGCATAAGAGATGAATTTTTCCCCTCACCTCTCAGATTCACTCTTTGGTCTAAAAGGGTACTTTGTGTCTCTTCCGGTACTTTTTACTTTCATGATCATTGTAATTAAATATATCGTCAATTTTCTTAATTTTCTAAAACCATGGCTTATTTTATTCAATCTTTCTAAAATAAATTTTGTCCTTATATACTGCTCTTCCTTTAAAATCTGTTCCTTGCTCTCATGTACTGTGTATTAGTTTATTTCTATAGAAAATAAGTAAAAAATATGTCTTATTTTAATATATTTTACAAGAAAAACTTAGCCTCTGACGTTACAATTTGTCATTTAAAAATTTGCTTCTGACGTTACAATTTGTCTTTTTTTATTTGCGAGCAATAAAGCTTGTAAATAATCGATCTGTAAATTATGTGTGCAATGCAGCTTTTGCGCAATATTGTCGTGTGTGCAAACGTGCATTCGTGCCCAAATTTTTTATATGTGCGCAAGAGAGCTTGTAGGCAATCGATCTGTAGGCAATAATACCATGTGTGCAGTGCGACTTGTGCGCAACAATGTCTTGTGTGCAAACGTACATTTATCTCTTAAATTTTTATCTGTGCGCAATACAGCTTGTAGGCAAACGATCTGTAGGCAATAATATCATGTGTGCAACGCGACTTGTGTGCAATAGTATCTTGTGTGCAAACGTTTATTCGTATTTTAATTTTTTATTTGTGCGCAATGGAACTTGTAGGCAATCGATCTGTAGGCAACAATATCATGTGTGCAATGCGTCTTGTGTGCAATAGTATCTTGTGTGCAAACGTCCATTTGTCTCTTAATTTTTTATTTGTGCGCAATAGAGCTTGCAGGCAATCGATCTGTAGGCAATAACTTTTGTGCGCAAACGAATTGTCGGCAAATGGGATGTTGGCAAACGACACTGTAGGCAATCGATTTGTAGGCAATCGGGACCCCCCCCCCCCCATCTTGTTCACGCACACATGATAAAGAGAGACATTGAAACTAACAAGGGACATTCGGCAACTCGAAAATTCAAATGAATCTGAAACTTTGCATAATAATAGAGTAGTAGGACCTAATAACGAAACAATTTTTTGTTGGTGCTAAAAAACGGTTCTAGGGGAGAAACACTACTTCGAAAAAAATCGGTTTTTCTTTTTCGAGCCGAATATCTCCGAAACTATAAGAGATAGAAAAATGTTCCAAAATAGAAATTCAATGGTTTGAAAAGTACTTTGAAATAATGACAAAAAATTTTTTTATCTTAGAGGAAAGTCCCCTATTATGAGATAGGCTCCTAATATGCGATAGCGAGGTTTCTGCTAAACTAATAGGCCCTATTAGTTGGTTCCACCATAAACTTATTGCCCTTGGGGTAAAACCTATTTAGTGTAAAATTCATTGTTTGATCTTGCGTGTGGTCGTTGTAGAGAAAGAAATTGTGAAATTGGATGTTGTCAAGTGCCGTGGATATGAGACTTTAAACCTTGTTTATTATGTAATTAATAAATATTTTGCAATGAGTTCTGCATGCAGCGATAGAGTAAGGTCGTGTTAATAGAAAAATACAGGATATATTGAGTTGCTCAATTGTAGAAATTAGATTTGGTGATCGCGAAACCGCAAGGCGTGGGGCTCGTAACATGAGATACTCAGGGTACTCCTGGGTTGCTGGAGTATGAAAGTTATTGTACAATAATAAAATAAGAGAAAAAATACTATATTAACGTTAAGGGAAGGTTTATACAAAATTATAAGTGTGTACTGACCTTGATTTGAGGGGGAAGGGTGGAGGGGGCAGATTAGGTACAATATTGGGTATGTGTTTACGATTGTTGCAAATGTGCTTCTCCATTACCTTTGTCTTTTAGAAACTTTAAATAAACTTTTCTAATTACAATATGATGTATTTTGCACTTTATTAGCGATTTCTCGGGGTCTCTCATATTAAGAGCACACTTTTTAGATTTTGCCGAAAGCTCATTTTTTACATTTTTCTAATTTTCAAAAAAATTAATGTTTAAATTAAATTTTACATTTTAGCATCTTAAAGCTTATTAAATTCCCTTCAAAATGACCTACTATATTTTTCAATTCTGCCCATAGACTTCCGGCAATCACACAAAATAGATGTGGTATCTCATAATCGGGGACTTTCCTCTATTAATTTTTAAAAATACTCTTACCACTAACCATTCTTTTCCAAAATTTTAAAAATTGTTTATCACCAAATGAAAGGTTATTGTTTTACGAATTCAACCATGTATGATAAAGTTATGTTATGAAAAACCATTTTCGAGAAATAATTACAAACGCCGCTGTAAACAGTCTATCTGCGTCCGTCCATGCGCTCGATTATTCACGCAACACGTTCCGTTCGCTTCTTTCATAGAAGATAAGTACGATAGCAAATACATTTGAAGAACATACTATATGTATACATATAATTATGAGAGTTTCTATCGCACAATATAAATATATATCATAATAATATAAAAAACGGAATAAGTTTTTGATGAGATTAAAAACTATAACTTTAAACAATTACAATTTTTAAAAAATATTTATTTTAAAAAATTGTTGTTGCAAAAAAAACAAATATCTTACGCTAGTTACCACATCATGAACACTTATAACATACTTATCACAAATTATATCTATAGAAAACTGCAAGACATTATACAGGGTGTCCCAAAAATCTCGGTCACCGTTTCACTGACAAATTCTGTGGGACATTTTGAGAAGAAAATTCTTATGCGAAAATGTTGAGGCTATAATAGTTTTTCAATTATAAGCATTTAGAGTTAGCGAATCAGACCGCCTAAAGTTGGCGCGCTCAGGTGTGGTACATCGCATAGCAAGTAAAGGTGCTCTTGTACATTGACTCAGTTTTTAGATATTGACATAATTCTGCAAACGACAAGGAAATTACTTTGAAGCTTTGTCTTATTTATTTGTGATTGTTCAATTTGCTGTACATAAAGATTAATGCAAGCATTATGGAATATCAATAAATACGTTTTTACAGCGAACTGTCAAGTTTGTCAAATGAAGTGTGTCACAAGCTAGCGCGTGACGATTGATAACATAATTTTAATATGCTTACCGTACGAGAAATGTCACACTCCTGGTATAAATTCTTTTAATTGTTCCGGACAATGTCCTGTCCATGAATCGAGCAATAGCAGGCTTTTTTCTCCAGTTTTTGTAAATATACTTCTTCAAACCAGTTTTTGAAATGATGGCTTGTAAGTTTTCCGGATTTTGAAGCCGCGATGTAAATATTATTAGGTCTAAAAAGAGATTCTTCTACTCAGGGTCCAAGTGTTCCACTAGGTATTTTCAGTACTATATACAGAGGTGAAACAAGATGTCTATCTGCAGATATAATAGGCATAATGGTGTAGCTATGAGTCATAGAAGATAATGATTGAACAACGGCTTCAATTTGTTTTGCTCCAACATTAGTTAATGCTCTTCCAGAATGTATTTCTAAATTAAAGCCACTTTCGTCTGCATTATAAATTGATCCTGCACCAATTACATCAATATGTGGTTTTACCAGTCTCACAAAATCTTCTGCATTTTGACGTATTGTTACATCAGTTGTACGAGAAGATCGGGTTTTAAAACTTGTTATTTTACGTGATGCAATTCGATATGCCTTTTTAAAATTCCATATCCACCAATTTCCTGCTTTAAATGAAGGAAAGTCTTTTTGATCTTTTGCTTGCAATGCCCACGTTCGCAAATCCATATCGTGAATGATAGATCCTCTATCCATAGCTTCTTGGAGTTTTGTTAGTACATATTCGGCAATAAATACAAGTTTGTCCCTATTTGTCCCTCCGCGCATTACATTTTCTTGCTATCTATACAATTACGAAACAGATTTTACCTAGAAAAAAAAGAGTTTAACATTTAAAAAATCTAATTAAAAATGAAAAGATTTATGAACTAATGTAGATAAACGCAGATATGCGATATAAGTAATGTAAGTTTAAAACTACTATTCATACACAACGTACGTCCACTTGCTCGTTTTACTTGTATCATTTTTCGTTATTTTTTAAATAAAATTTTACCTGTCTAAAACGATTTTGTACAGCAGTAATAGATAAACGTCCTTTTTTTCCACTGTTCCAAAATTCAACTGCTTTTCTTTTGTAATTTAAGTTTATACTTCCACCACACAAACTTCATCTTCATAATTATCTTCTTCTTCAGCATCAACATCATACACGTGCACAAATTGTACATCATGTGGCTCCGCCGAATCATCAAAATCAAGTCCCCATCCGTGATTAACAGGCAAGACAGCAAAATTTGCAATGTTTAACGTTGTGATTAATAAGTTTATAACATTTGCTATATTTATTGTTGACATTTTAACACAAATGCTTTAAGACGCTTTAAAATTTTCCCACAAATGGTATAATTGCGTACTGTTCAAATAATGTTAGACTGTAAATAAAATGCAGAAACGTACCGCTTTTATACCAAATTTAAGATAACACTTCGATAAATAACGTACGTAATATAACATTACGTACATGTGAAAAAATGTACGTGATATTCAAGAGATCTAATATTCTTTTCATGAGTAGACTGATATTAAAGTGAAAATACAGTAACATTTAATAATATCATATATCTTTTCATTAGCAGACTGATATTAAAGTGAAAAATGCGATAATAATGTAATATACGATACAATTTATTAATGAAAAACAAAATATTTACCTCTAGTTGAAAAAATCGTAAATAATTCGTACGTAATTTTTCCTATTATTTTGTACGTTATAACATATTTATTATATATAAACATTATTTATATAATCAATAATTAAAGGAAACGCCAAATTTGGTCGGGACTGGATATTGGTTGTCCAATAAATTCGTGAATTTTTAAGTACAAATCATCACTCTAGTAAACCACGCGCCGTTACTTACGGACTTAAACGTAGCCACAACTAAAGCTAGAAAGAGTACCTATTCTCACGCAATTAAATTGAAAATTAATTTAATTGTCCACTAACACTCGTTAGTATATTCGAAAAAGGACGGGATATGTATAGAAGGATATAGGGTAATAAAGAAAATGTTGCGAAAAAATATCACCCCAGCCAGGATTATTTATATAATCGTGTCTGCTTACAAATATTGCTACAAATATTTAGCATTGTTATCATGTATTGCGAGAACGTATAACTTTTGTTACATTACACAAAAGTTATACAAAGTACCAAAAATCGTTTCTTCGCAATACTTGTAAGAGATTAATGTGACAAAAATTTATATCACAATTAATTTTAAAAATTATATTAAAAAATTATAAAATAAGATTATAAGAAGTCTAAATTAATAGTAGATGAATATTCAATTCAATTCATTCTTTATTTCACTCCCCTTCCGGGGCTGGAAAGGCATTTTATCAAGGAAAAACGTCCCAAAAACCTTTACATGCTTTACATAACCGCTTCCCTTGCCTGGCCATTGTGCGACCTTACACTCTCTCTATCTCCCTTCCCTCCCCTTTCCATGACTGTCCCTATCATCCTTCTCCCTTGCACTCCTTTCAATCCCCTTCCTTTGGCTCCCTCCCTGCTGCCTCCTGGCTTTCCACCACTTCGACTCTCTCCTTCCTATTATTTGGCGTCCTCCCTCCTTCCTATCGTACCATCTATTCTAAACATAAAAATACATTTTACCAATTCTCATTCTTACCATCCTCTCCCCCTCTTTTCTCCGCTCTCACTCATCTATCTCCTCCTTCTCCCTCCCTTCCTCCAAATCTCTTACCAATCCTGCTTCCATTATCCTTTGCCCCTTTCTCCAATCGTCCTCCGCTCATCTCTCTTTTCTGTCTTACCTTTTCTTACTCCCTTTTCTTCCTGCTAGCCTCGTCCTCGTCTGTATCCATCAACAGGCTCTCCTCCATTCTTCTCGCAATCTCGTCCTCCGCTGATCTCCTTGCTCTCCCACTTTCGTCCTCTCTCCTTTCTTTTCTCCTTTCTTTCTCCCCTCTTTCTCTTATCCTCGCCTCCACCGACTTGTCCTCATCTATTTTTACTTTCAATTTTCCTCCTTTCTTCCTCCTTGCGTTCAATACTTTCCATTTATCATCCTCACTTCCCATCCTTACTAGCAGCGTTACCCAATCTCCTCTCTGCCCTATCACACTTACTTCTCTCATCTCTACCTTGACACTTAATCCTTCCGAGAATAGCTCTTTTACTTTTGGCCAGTTCGATTCCTTTCCCGTCCAGCTCTCCTTTTCGACCCTTATTATTACGTTCTTCCTTCTTTTCTCGTCATCGCTCCTTTCGCCTTCATCCGTCCACCATTTTCTCTTATTTCCCATATCTTTCCTCTCCTCACTGTCCTCTCTCTTCCTTTTTCCGTTGCTCTGTTCCATTCTGTACATCCTTTCCCTTAACCTCTCCACCTCCTCCCTTAATTCTTTAATCTCCTTATCCTTTCTCTTGCTATTTTCCTTAAACTCCTTCATCATCTCCAACACTTTTCCTTCCACGATCCCTTCTATCGCTTCCCTCTCTATTATGATTTTCCCTTTGCACTCCATTCTTTCTCCCGTCTTTTTCCTCTTGCCCTCCTTTAGGATATCTGTAACAAAAATCATTTACTTTAATCTATTGTCTCTTTGTCTAACTCACCGTTGTGCTCTCCTGCTTTCTTCTTCTTTCCAAATCTGCCATCCATTTTTCTCCTTCACCTTTACTGTCTAATATTCTTTTAATCATCTCGTTAATTCCCTCTGCCCTCTCCTCTCCCTCCTCTCTCGAACACCATTCTAACACATGCTCCCAAGACTCTGGTTCTGCTCCGAATATCCTACAGCTCCTTTTCTCTACTGTTTCCCAATATCTTCCACCTCTCATCTCATTACCTAGTCTAAATATCGCTATCCTGATCATGGACCTCTCCTTCCCTTTTTTTTCCAGGTATTCCGGCCTTCTGTTCTCTGCCACCTCCCTGTACCATCTGTTGTATCTAGACTCTCTTACCCTTTCGTTCCTCTCCTGAATCTGTATGTCCTTGTCTCTTCTTGTTATGTCCTCTATACTGCTCCATCCTTCTCCTCTTTTCCTTTCTATTTCCTCTACAGCATATCCCCTTCGCTCAAAGAAACTCCTTCTCTCCTCTTCCCATTTTGATTTTTCCTTTCTAACACTCTCCCTTACCTCCTTCCAGCACGCTCTTGCAATCTCATTTCCCTCTCCTCTCTCCAGTTTTCTTCATATTTCATCGCCCTTTTACCAGCACTTATTCTCATCTTATCTCTCTTAGTTTCCTCTCTCGGCATGTATCCAGGTGTGCACCAGTCTAATCCCAATGTCCATCTTATATACTTTTCCTGCATTCTTTCTATTTTCTCTCTCTCTTTCCATCCCCATATCTCTGCTCCATACAGGGCTATACTTGCCACCAACGAGTCGAATAGTTTTATCCTTCTTATCCAGTCTCCTCCGAATATTCTTTTTCCTATTCCCCAAACCTGCCTCATTGCTATAGCTGCTTTCCTCACTCTTTCCTTTATATGAGCCTCCTGCCCTCCATTCTTCTGGAATGTGTACCCTAGGTAACAGAATTCCTTCACCTCCTCTATTTCCTCTCCCTTCCATTTCCATTCCATTTTCTTCATTTTACCTCCGCCCTTCCTAAATCTCATTACCTTCGTTTTTCCTACATTCACTTTTAGCTTCTTTTTGTCAAAGTATTTCTCCAAGCTCTTCAACATTCTCTTCATCTCCTCCTCGTTCTCTGCTATCGCTACTATATCATCCGCATATGCTAAAGTCCAAAATTTTATCTTTCCTACTACTACACCTCCGTCTTGCCTCTTCCTCATCGTTTCCTCTATATCCGCTAACAGTAGAATGAAGAGCATAGCGCTCAAAGGGCATCCTTGCCTGACTCCTTTGATCGTCCAGAAGCAAGGTCCTTTTTCTCCTTTTACCCTTACTACGCATCTTGTCTCCTCGTACAGGTCTTCTATCCTTGCTCTCAGTTGCTTACTAATTCCTTCTCTTTCCATT
This sequence comes from Leptothorax acervorum, assembly GCA_035220615.1. Classification (NCBI taxonomy): domain Eukaryota; kingdom Metazoa; phylum Arthropoda; class Insecta; order Hymenoptera; family Formicidae; genus Leptothorax; species Leptothorax acervorum. The sequence continues at coordinate 38,388 of JASTWQ010000584.1, forward strand.
ACTTCCCATATTTTTTCCCTGTCTACCGAGTCGAATGCTGCTTTCAGGTCTATAAACGCTGCCACCAGCTTCCCCTTCTTCTTGCACACAGTTCTCCCAATCACGTAGTTTAGTGCGTATATATTCTCCATTGTTCCTTTCCCTTTTCTAAATCCTGTTTGCGTTTCCGGTAATATTCTCTTTTCCTCCACTTCTCTTTCCAGCCTCTTAGCCAAAATTGCTGCGTATATTTTGTAACTTGTGTTCATTAGTGTCACCCCTCTGTAGTCCTGCGCTTCTTTCCCTTCTCCTTTCTTCACTATTGGTACTATTATACCTTCTTTACAATCCTCCGCTATCTCTCCTGTCCTCCACGCTGTATTGCACACCTCCCATATTTTTTCTTTTAACCTCTCGCCTCCGTGTATCCATACCTCATTTGGCAATCCATCCGTACCTGCCGCTTTCCTCTCTTTCATTTCCTTAATTACCTCTTCCACTTCCTCTTTTCTTATTCCCTCTTGCTCCTTCTTTCTCCTACTTTCTTCCTTTCCTTTCCTGCTCTTTACCTGCGGCTTCACTTTAACTCCTTCTAGTAGTTCCATAAAATGCTTGTTCCACTGGTCTTCCGTTATCTCTTCGCACACCTCTTTCTTACTTTTTCTCTCTCTATTTATAAAATTCCATACCTCCTTTTCATTAGTTGCCTCTCTCGCCTCCTTCATTAGCCTCTCTTTTTCGTTCTCTTTCCTCTCTTTTATTTTTTCCTCGTATTCCTTCTTTTTCGCGATATACTCTCTTTTATCCCCTTCACCTTTCCTCCACTTCTTTAGCCTGCTTCTCGCTTCCTTCCTTAGAATAACGCACTCTTCATCCCACCATCCGTTTTTTCTCTTTAAACTCTGATCATCTCTTATTTCCTTCCATTCCGCCGCTTGTTTTACTGCTCCTTTTATTCCCTCCATTATTTCTTCCATCTTCGTACCTTCTATTCTTTCCTCTTTCATTCTCTCCTTGTATCTCTCTGCTCCTTCCTTGGACCAGATCATTACTTTCCTGACTCATTTCTCCTCTTTCCTTCCTCTTCCAACTTTCTTTACCTTTATCGGTATCGATATGGGCTGGTGATCAGAATCAATAGCATCTCCTATCCTTATTTCCTCAGCTTTCTCCCAAGTTTCCTGATTTCCGATTATATAATCTATCACTGTCTCACCTCTCCCCCCTATAAACGTGTATTCTCCATCTTTGTCACCCTTTGTTCCGTTCAGTATTCCGAATCCTTCCTCCTCCACAAATTCCAGAAGCTTCCTTCCCTCTGTATTAATTTCTTTATCTTTTGATTTCCTTTTCTCGCCCATGATCTCTGTTAATCCCCCTTCTTCTCCAGTTCTTGCGTTGAAGTCTCTTCCTATTATTATTTGCTCCCCTACGCCGCCATCATTTGTGAACTCCTTTAGAGTCTTTATCTTCTTTTCTATGTCATTGCTCACATATACCGCTATTATCCTCCAGCTACCTTCTTCTGTATTTGCTCTCCTTTCAACAATTCCTTCCTCTTCTCTCTCTTCCTTTCCGTCCACAGCTATTTCTTTTCTAACGGCTGTTATTATTCCTCCTTTTGCTCTTCCTTTCTTCCTTTCTTTCACAGCTGCCTGACATCTCCACACGTACCCCTCCGGTAACTTTTTCCTGATCTTACACCATTCCTTTTGGTCTACCCACGTTTCAAGCAGGGCTATTATATCCCACTTGTCTACTTCTTTCCAGAATTCTTCGTTTTTCCTTCTTAATCCAGCTACATTCCAGAATCCTGCTGTCATTGTGCTTACTCTTTCCTCATTTAATTCGCTCCTTTCCCGTCTTCCACCTTCTCTTTCTCTTCCTTTTCTCTCGTTCACTACTCCTACTTTTTCCCTATCTCCCTTTTTTTCCATGCTACTTCCGAAAATCACTCTTCTCTTCCATTTTTCCTTTACTCTCATTTCATCTCATTTCTTTGTTGTCTATCCATAATCTCTGATATCCAATTGTGATTCTTTTTCCAGCCTCTCTTTCCTCTCTTGCCACTCTTCTTTTCTCTTTTTGTATTGATCTTTCCGCTTTAGTCAGATCGTCATCTAATAGTAGATGAATAAATTAATAGATTAATTTTAATAAATAAATAGATTAATTTTAATAAATAAATTAATAGGTAAATTTAATAAATTAATTTTTAAAGTATCAATATATATCTACAAAATTCCAGAAATCAAGAGACACGGTAGTGTCTCGCGCCAAGTACGCGCGGAGCGAGACAGCCGTGGCTCTATATACGCGACGCGACGAATTATATATATGTTGAGAGTACTCGAGATTTTGAGATCTCGATAACTAGTGAACGGATCAAGTTCTAACTAGGCTCAATGGAAAGCTTGGACCAAATTTATATAATGAAAGTATTTTTATTTTTCCCCTACGTGGCCTACGAAAAAATATATTGCGATGCAAAAGTCCAGACCTGAAAATTTTACATTAAGATACGTCGTCGTCACTTTCACATCCTCGCCACGGCGCGCGGCGCGCCGTGGTGGTGGGGGTAGCGTTACTTTCATATTCTCGCCACAGTGTGCCGCGGCGCCACTGTTTCGTGTCACTTTTATTTTCCTTAGTTCGATCGATCGATCACATGTGAGGTGACAGGAGTAAAAAACATAACCGTAAAGTGGCCTATACACGTCGCGAGTCCGGCTCGTCTCGGTTTCCACTCGTTCGTGGGTGAGATGTTACAAGACGGGCTCGGCATCCGACGAGCCAAATTTCGGGACTATTCGGGAGTGTGTGTGTGGTGAAAAACGTTCAAGTCCGGCTCGCCGATAAATAAATAAATCGCGTTCCTGAGAGAGAGCGAGAGAGCGATATTGCCAGTCTCGAGCGTCTCCATGAAAACGAAAGAGACAGCATGTTTATGTGCAGTGACGTGACTGACGTGTACGTTAGTTGGTGCGCGAGGCTGCGTTTACATTTATCGTAATGTTAAGTTCCTTACGACGATTGTAACGCTCGACAGCTATCGTAACCTCATTATATGAGTTTACTCAACTTGAACTCGGAAGATTGTGACACTTGTCTAGCGTTACAACAGTATAACCTAACATGTCGGCCTTCTCGACGCGCGAAGAAAAGTGTGTTTATAGTTAGATATATTAACATAGATATATTGTTTACGACAGCTTCTTTGCTTACGATCACGATCGCAGCGTTACGATGGATCGTAAGCTCATTACAACGATCGTAACGTTCGTCGTGACAGTTATCGTATGAATTATTAAGGTGCGTCTACATCTATCGTAACGCTGCGATCGTGGTCGTAAGCAAAGAAGCTTTCGTAAACAATATCGTGGGTGAGATGTTACGAGACGGGCTCGGCGTCCGACGAGCCAAATTTCGGGACTATTCGGGAGTGTGTGTGTGGTGAAAAACGTTTGAGTCCAGCTCGCGAATCAAACTCGTACATGTTATGGGCCGCTTTAGACGTCCGCGTCGTCGAGAAATATTCCGTCCGCGTCGTCGCGTCCGAACACTCCGAACGAAGTGCAGTGCTGGAGTGACAGAGTTCGCGCCTTGCGGATGGCTGGTTCCTGGGATACACCCTGTGCGAGGGTCGCGAGGTTATATCTATCGTACGTATTGCTCTTTTTCGCGGTCACGCTCGCGTTCCCGCTCGCGTTCTCTCTCTCTCTCTCTCTTCCTTTTTCTCTAATAATGACTATCAAATATATCTGATAAAATTAAGTCTAAATATTTTTTGTATTATAACACAAAAATTATATCTGACAGTGACATCCTTAATTAAATGTGCAGTGTAGTTTGTATTATAAATTGTTAATTGCCTTATTTTGTTAACAAACTTTACTATATATATATTATCTACTATGACATTCTGCCAATAGCATCGTACATGCCAAATTCTGTATCAAATCTGTTTTTCTTTTGACAAAATTTATTTATAGCAAACACTGCATAATGTGCTCTCGACAAATTTGACTTTGCCTAATATATTCATATTTTGTGTCTTAATTTTTTTAATGATTTATAAATTTATACAAACTGCACTGCACATTTAAGAACGTCAAACTCTCAGATATAATTCTTGTAAGTTATAATACAAAATATATTTACATTTGATTTTATCACGACATAAATGTCGATGTCGATAGACATTATGGCGTTTGATGTATCTATAACAAAAAGGGGTGATATCCGTACAAAATTACCTTTTACAAAAAGGTAAAAAAAAAGACGCCAAGCACGCGTGGTGTACCTTGAAAAAATCGAAGTAGTTATCTTTGTACCTCGAAAAAATCCAAATAATATTTTTACCTTAAAAAACCAAAGTAATATATTTACCTTGAAAAAATCGAAGTAATATATTTATACAAAAAAAAGAAATGATATCTTTAAATTATGCGCCAATTAAATATATATTATATCGAAAAATAACTATGGTTCTTTTAAAAAATGTATTCCCATTAAAGTGAAAAAATTAATATAAAATGTGAAAAATTTTAGTGAAAAAAACTTGGCGCTGCCAAATTTTAAAATATTTGAAAGCAATAAATAACTAATTTAAAATATTAAATTAATAATTACAATGTGAATGTAGAGACTTTCACACATTAATTTAAAGTACTTTTTCCATTTATAGAAATTGTTTCATTAATATATGTATATTATTATGTTTAGCAGCGCCAAGTTTTTTTCACTAAAATTTTTCACATTTTATATTAATTTTTTCACTTTAATGGGAATACATTTTTTAAAAGAACCATAGTTATTTTTCGATATAATATATATTTAATTGGCGCATAATTTAAAGATATCATTTCTTTTTTTTGTAATAAATATATTACTTCGATTTTTTCAAGGTAAATATATTACTTTGGTTTTTTAAGGTAAAAATATTATTTGGATTTTTTCGAGGTACAAAGATAACTACTTCGATTTTTTCAAGGTACACCACGCGTGCTTGGCGTCTTTTTTTTTACCTTTTTGTAATTAATAATACGATACGATAAAACGAAGTCATCTCTTCGAACAACGCTCGCAAAGTGACAGCATTTTACATACTCTATTTCTTCAATGATATATGTATATTTATATTCTGCAATAGAAACTCTCATAATTATATACCTATAGTATGTTCTTCAAATGTATTTGCTATCGTACTTATCTTCTATGAAAGAAGCGAATGGAACGTGTTGCGTGAATAATCGAGCGCATGGACGGACGCAGATAGACTGTTTACAGCGGCGTTTGTAATTATTTCTCGAAAATGGTTTTTCATAACATAACTTTATCATACATGGTTGAATTCGTAAAACAATAACCTTTCATTTGGTGATAAACAATTTTTAAAATTTTGGAAAAGAATGGTTAGTGGTAAGAGTATTTTTAAAAATTAATAAGATAAAAAAATTTTTTGTCATTATTTCAAAGTACTTTTCAATTCATTGAATTTCCATTTTGGAACATTTTTCTATCTCTTATAGTTTCGGAGATATTCGGCTCAAAAGAGAAAAACCAATTTTTTTCGTAGTAGTGTTTCTCCTTTAGAACCGTTTCTTAGCACCAACAAAAAATTGTTTCGTTATTAGGTCCTACTACTCTATTATTATGCAAAGTTTCAGATTTATTTGAATTTTTGAGTTGCCGAATGTCCCTTGTAAGTATAACGAAAATCGTTACAATGATACAAAACGAGAAAAGTGACACGGATAAAATATAACGTTTCCTTCAAATAAATTTTTCCGTAAAAATACGCGATCACAAAAATCTACGACCTTTGACGAGATTTATTACGATCTCAAATTGCACGATGGAAGCATTCAGGAAATAAACGTTGCCGACAAGATTGAATTATTATGAAGCGGGAAAAGCAGTAAAAGCGAACAAGTGACAAATTACGATTACGATAAAGAAAAAATCGCGATTTTTATACATAGGCTTTATTAATCCCGATCGTATCGCGTAATAAAGTAACGAATGGCAAGAGGCAAACGTCGAAGGAGAAAGACAGAGAATATATGACGCAGAATTACACAAGTAACGAAACATTCGTACAAACGGCATGGTTTTGAATTCATGATCAAAGAACCAGCCACAATCACCAAAAGGAAATTATATAATATGTTCTATCTCAAATGTAAGTCGCTTAATATCATGGCTCGAGATAAATGTGATTAACTAAATTTAATTTCGTCATCTGTAACACTTAATGTTTGATTTCAATTTTAACGAAAATGTTGCAAAAATGAAACGTTTTATTCAAGAAATATACTGCTAAATAGGGATGGAGAGATTAATTAGTCGGTGATCAAAGATGATTGATTATGGCAAGAAACGAATAAATTTAATAAAAATTGTGATGATTAATCAAAAAAATATTTTCTAATCGAATTTGTATTTAATGTATAATACAGAATTTAATGTAAATGTGTAGTTATTTTTTAAATCGACCCAACTGGCCATATTTATTAGCAGGATGTTATCTAGAATTCAGAATTTATTACGAAAAATATTACCCCAGCCAGGGTGTTTTTCGCAATAAATTCTAAATTGTACCGCAATCTCGAGGAACTATTTGACTCATTGTCAGTCTATAAAATTTACGTGGCGCGTGTAAGTTTCTCAGATTCCTTATAAAACAGAATAAAAAACAAAAATCAATTTCTAATTAATTATAAAATTGGCTAATTTGGAAGATTTATAGGTTTTCTGATTAAACGAAATTGTCAATATATGCATTGTATAAATGTAAATGTATAAATGCATTGTATGCGTTTCCTAAATTATAATGCCTAAAACTCAGTGATTTAAAACCGTGCATAAACGCAGAACGTAATTCCCGGAATCATCTCCTGTTTTCGCGATACTCCGAAAATAGAAAGGAAATCGGTAGTTTTTCTAGAAGTCGACTCTCTGCTTTGTCTCGGATGTCTCGTGCGTGAGGTAAACACCCGAGGCAAAGCGAGACTTGAGAGAGCTGTCGACAATAACAGTCGATCGGTTGCCGACCCCGAAGTCAGCTGATTCGTCATTTTCCAGATATTGAGAAATATAAATAGACGAAAACGAATTAGCGGATTCTCGGGGTGTCGACATCTGATTAGCCCCGGAGATTTTTTGAAGCGTCCGGGAGTAGAGAATCTTCCAGAAATACGAGAAGATAAAACCCGGAGCAGAGCTCTCTCGCGTTTTTCGGATAAGCGCGGACAACATATACTGTTCGATTTGGAACACCGTCAAATGCTCTTATAGATGCGTCATTGTCAATTTTATCGCTAATTTATACTCACAATCAGACGCATTCAATAGTATTTTATTATTGACAAAAATTGTTACTGTATCAAATATAAAAAAAACAAGGATCTTCAAAAAAGATAAACAAACTCTTAACGTCCTTCTTCATCTCTTTATTGAGATTTGTCGAAGAATCTCATGTTATCTTCTCTGATCTAATGCGTTCGTCGGAAATCACAAAAAGGCTTAGAGGCCTTCTCATTGTTAAAGTACAAGCAAAATAGAAAGCGATTTCAAAGTAAAATAATTTCCTAGATAAGTAAACCAAGGATCTAACTAATATCTCTTGTTTCAAAGTCTTTACGTCAAATTCTAAGAAATGGAGTAAACGTCACATTTGCCATTACTAATTTACTGTATGCAACTGGTTCAATGCCCACACTATTAATAAAAGCAAACTCTGTGTGAACAAACAAACGCGCCGCGCATTTAACACGCTCGATAACCGTTATGATGAAGAGGAGCGGATGTCGGACGGGTCTCACTAATTGCGGACAACAAGCGTGATGCGTTAAACGTCCACCGTGCAACATTATTCGCGCGCATGCATCGGCGCGCGTCAAAAGTTAGTAAGAAGGTATCAACGTAATCCGCCAGAAAATCAACGATCTGATTCAAAGTGATCTTTCATCCGAATGACTTCCGTCCCTAATTTCCATATCCCCATGAACTCGGGTAATATTAACGTCACAAGATAAAAGTAATTTTAAAAGTGCTTGAGGATGATCAATTCAAATACCCGAAATTCGTATTTATGTTGTATGTGCGAGCCGTTTTCCGGCGAGCTCGCCACTCGCGGGAGCGTTCCCGCAAATTAATACTTCTATTAATCCGGTCGCGAAAAACCACACGCGAGAGATTGGGCGCCAGGTGCGATAACGCGCACCACGTTTTACTCGATTACTCGTCGTTGCACAAACCTAATTGTCGCGGTCTCGTTTATCTCAGAGCGAGGTTCGTGAGTTATTTAGGGGGGGAAAGGGGAGAGAGCGTAGCGCAGAGAACACAGAAATAAAGCAGAGAAGAAGAGATAGATGAAATTAATGGTTGCATATATTTGAAGCAAAGAATAGATGTATAAACGCGGAAAGATAATAAAGAAAATAAGTATCGGTCGGCGTGAGCAGCGTAGACGATCATATGTGTGTGACTCGGCGATAGATAGAACGGAATCTCGATAACGCAATGTTAACTGCACGCGGGACACGAAAACGGAATTAAATCTTACTCGCTAACACGGACACGCGACCACCCATTCACGCACCCACGAATACGCACTCATCCATCCGATCCGAAGATGTGAGGATTTAGCCCGAGATATTTACTCATTTTTTAAATACAGTTCAAAGAGACAGGCACAGCTTGCAGAATTTCAAGTTTTTTGCAATGTAGAGATTCATAAAATTTTGAAACCGTCACAGACACGATGGTTGTCAGTTTTAGAAGTTGTAAAAAGAATGTTAGAACAGTGGGAACCGCTTCAACTTTTTTTTCAGTCCAGACTTTTCGAAGAACGACTTATATCTGTTGAAAACATACACGTTGCTATGAATGATATTTTTGTGAAAATGACTTTTTATTTCTTAGAGTGGGCTTTTCCCAAATTTGTGCATTTAAATCAATATTTTCAAGGAGATGAAGTTTTGATTACAAATATTCATGAAAAAATGTGTGCCACTTTTAAAGATTTATTATGTTGCTACATGGAGCCTGAGTATGTTAATAAAAAGAACATTCAGGAAATTAATCCTGAAGATACCAGCAAATTTATAAAAATTGAAAATATTTACTTAGGTGTAAAAATTCTGCAAGCTTTAAACAGCGATCAATTAAAAACTTGTAGTGTCGAAAAGATTATAGCTTTTAAAACAAATTACCGCAATTTTATGATCACTGGCTGTAAAGAAATTTTGAAAAGATATGATTTTTCTAATCCAATTTTACCAAAATTGATGTGGCTAAATCCACAGGAGGCTTTATCATCAAATGTTTCAAGATCACCAACTCTGCAACCATTAATGTGCTTACTTCCTAGAATAATAAAAGATGAACAATTTCAAATTATTGATGATCAATGGCGAAAAATGGTTTTCACAAAATTCCCGGATAATTTTAAAGAATTGCCTCCCGATAAGTTTTGGCTGTCTATAAAAGAATCTAAAGACCACTGTGGCTGCAACGAATTTGACGAGCTTTGTGATTTTTCTCTTAACGCTCTACTATTGCCTCATTCAAGCGCGGCTTGTGAACGGGTTTTTTCGAAAATGAATGCTATTAAAACTAAAAGTAGAAATAGATTGTTATTGTCAACAACAAAATCTTTACTTCTGGCTTCACAGTGTGTGAGTAGAGTGGGTGGATGCGAAAAATTTAATGCTACCGAAGAATTGTTAAAATGTATGAGAAAAAGTATTATGTATCCTGACAAGGCAGTATCAAAACCAAGTACATCCACGAAGCCAACTACAATAAATCAATTATATAATGAAGATTTGTATGAAGACATTATGTTTTAAATAGATTTTTAAGATACCAAAGTTCCTTAAATAATTTATCTATTTTTCGTTATAGATAGAATAAGTTAAGTACGAAAGTTCCTATTTTTTCCTTTATGTTTTTTAGGTTTAGTTGAAAATGATTTATTTTATGTTCAACTTAACATTTAGACCAAATATTTATCATTATATTATGATATATATTAAAATATAAATGACGGAAGAATCTGAATCTGTGTTTTTATCAATAAAATCCTGTTTCAATCAGTTGCATTTGATTTTTATTTATATTTTTCTGAAATGAAAAATGTACGGTAATTTGGAGGCAAATACAGTAATTTTAAAGCTTGAGTACGGTAACTTGGCGTTCACAGGTTGGCAACCCTGGGTTCCGACCACGACAATCTGACCGTCACTCCGGTATCCCCTCTGGACGCTCCACTTCGAGACTTGCGTCCCGCCTCCTCTCTCGGGAACCCCCCGCCCGCCCCGTCACCACGTCATCCGCCCCCGGACACCCCCGCGAAACCCAAACGCAACGCGCCACGAATATACAATCTTGGGGGGGGGGGGGGAAGGGGAATAAAGACAACGGACACATTCGCTCCTCACACTTTATTCTCCACCGGGAACGCGCGGTATAATCTTGGCTCTACCAGGGGAGGAACTGGACGGTACATCGTAACAAACAAAAAAAACAGAACGCCACCCACATCCAAACTAGGCTTCCTCTAGGGCCGCCTCTCCGTCCGGCCTCGGCTCCTCGCCCGGTCCCGGGGCCCCCTCGGGGCCTCGTACGGCTCGATCTGCCGGTACTGGGCCCCACACCGGTGGCAGTCGCGGAGGGTGACCCCCCGCTGCCCGCAGCCGTAGCAGTAACTCTCTCAGCTGCGGGGCAAGGGGCACTCGGCGTAGCGGTGCCCCGCTCCCCCACAGTTCCAGCAACCGCTGGCGGGGTCCTCTGCCGGCCCGGGGGTTTGGGTGGCCACCGACCGGCTCTCCGTCTCCGGGGTTCGGATCTCCGGCTCCTCCCCAGCGTCCGTCTGGATGGCGGCTTCCCGCCGTCGGATTCCCCGGCAGGTACACCGCCCCGGATCGTCGGTTTGCGACGCCGTGTCGCACTCGGGGACCTCCCTCACGCTGGCGCCGCGGGTCGTCCAGGTGACCTCGCGGATTTGGGCCATGGTGGAGGGGGATTTTTGGTACGTCGTGGCCAAGGGGTTTTTTATGGGGGGGGGAGGGTTATTTGGAGGGCGAGGGGGCTGACGTCACGCGGGGAGAGGGGTATGACTCGCGTAGGGTCCGCGTAGGGGTACGCGGGGAGAGGGATACCGCGTAGGGGTTCGCGGGGAGAGGGATACCGCGTAGGGGTTCGCGGGGAGAGGGGTACCGCGTTAGGGGTAGGGCCCGCCGCCGCCGCCGCCGCCGCCCGCCCGCCAGCGTCGCCGTTCGCGCTCTCTCAAAAGCCCGCTCGCGTATCTTTTTGCGGCGAATCGCGTGGAAATCCGCGTTTTCAAAAACGCTATCTTACCTTGCAGCCGGAGGCTGCAACGGCGGCAACGCGGACGACATCGACTGCCGGACGTGCGTCCCGAGGAGCCAGCGTGTCCAGCATGGCGTCTTCCGTCACGAGGGAATGCTCGGTGGCGGTGGAGGCGTTGCTTGCCACTCAGGCCGTGGACACTCCACGGGATTAATCCCCGGCGAAGGTGTGCCGGAGGATAGGGCGGATCGGCGTGCCTGGACAGGCGTAGAGTTTTCTTTTCTTTTTGCGTCCGATCTCGCGGAGTAAACATATGAACATTTTCTTTTCTTTATCGTAGTATGCTCTTCTCGTTATTTTACGTTTTATTTAATCAGTTTGATAGCTCATAAGGAGCGCCACGGCACGTTAAAGCCGTTAGTTATAAGCGATTAGCATGTAAGATTAGGATTAGGATTATCTGAACATTGCGCCCGCGTACGTCACAAGTACGCAACCGAAGACTGAACGGCCGATTGCCGTTAGAGTACAAATTTCGTTTTGTCGTTTCTTTTATTAAAGGCCACTCATGGCGATTAAAGAATATTTACGTTTCCTTTTCCTTTCCTTTTGATTTTCTATCACGTATATAAATCGGTACGATCCGAGAGTTGGTAAGAGTCGCTCGGACGACTCGATGCTATAAGAGATAAGGGGACAACCCCGTGGTTCAGCGTTACCGCGCGTCAGCGTGATCAGTCACACGCGTCAGAGCGTGTTGCAACAAAGTAGATACGTTGTGCGTGAAAGTCGCGTCACATGGAGGTTTTGCGTGATCTATCGCTGCGATGCGACTCACGAGCGTTGACGAAGGGCGGAAATGCGACTTTAACCTTCGACGGTGCACCGTGCACCAGGAGTCGCGCACAAGCGTCATCTACAGGAGGAGACTACTCAAAGTGGCTAGGTGAGCCGCGAGAAGCACGCCTCACGTGCTCTCGCCATTGTGCGATCGACGTGCCGCGAAAACCCGGCACGCACCTCTTCTCCTGGAGGAGACGATTTCTGAGCGTCAATAAGACGTCAGCGAACATAGTGATCGCGGTCCCGATCAAGTTTGAGGCATGTGCGGAGAAAACACGGCACATACACAATTCACATAAACTAACGTCAGCGACGCATTATTGGGATGCCAAATAAGGCATAATTAACGCTCAATTAAAATTTTGATCTATGTGCCGGAAAATCTTAGCACACTTGCGCGACTTTGCGTCAAAGTCCGTAGCGGTGCGACACAGAGCGTTATCGCGCACGAAATTTCTCATTAATCCGCTCCACTGATGGTACGAAACGGCGTTCGACGCGTCTCTGCTCTGCTCGAATATACCAAATTTGTTGATCGATATTTCGACACTGATTGAGTGACTCTCCGCCGCGCGGCTCAATTTATAATAAGACCGGCTTCGCGAAGTTCCTCGATGATCGACAGGATCTCGTTGTCGTGGGCATTGTTGCCGGCGTGGCGCGAATCGTCGAGCAATCGTAGACGATCCACCAGCTCGTTGGGGTCGTCCCAGTGCACGTAATCGATCTTATTGTTGGTTAGCGTCATCGCGCGAGGCGCGAATAATCCTTTTCCGGATTGTTTCTTCATGGATGCGGGCGGTATCAACTTCTTGATTATATTCAGGTACTTGTATCCCCTGTTGGACTTTACTCGCCCGAGAGGATCGTGATTGACTCTATGAGTGCTCGTATCGAACAGTATATTCATGTACTTTTGCATATCCTCCTCCGTGTATATGTTTTCATCAGGCTCGTTTTTAAAAATCAATTCGTAAATACCGGGTGTGCCAATGTAATGTACGTCGCCTATATATATGTTATCCATGCTGTCCACCTTGAAACGTTTATTGCCGAGCATCATCATTCCATCGTTGCCGAGATAAACGCCGTACACGGTATCTATATCGCTCTTTGGTTTGGCGCTCATAAGAGCCCCGATGTACTCTTGACCCAATGGACCCAAGGTATCGTGTAACGCTTCTCGACCCTCCGGCGTTTCCAACTCCTTTCGAATAGACGTCGCGAGCTCCGAGTCGTCCGTGATTTCGAAAGCAGGCATGTTTTCGGGTAATTCGAATTTTATGGTAGGCTGCATTTTTCTCGCCGTATGGCGGAGATGATATCGGTGGGGGTGAGGTTATCGGTGTAGAGGTTATCGGTGGTGGCACATCCAGTGAAGCTTTCGATCGTTTCGATTGGTTAGATTTACGCGGCGCCGGCGGATGATCCAACCATTTTCTCTTTCTCGGCGTCGCATCCTCGGAAAACGCTTTGATCTCAGCGTCGCTCTCCGGCTCCTCTTCCTTCACCGCGGTCGATTTGTCGGCGATCTTTTGCAACGGCTCGATGAGAGGCTTAAAGTGCGTGTCCAACTCAATGTCCTTCTCGATCTTACCGGTCTTCATAGCGCGAAATTTCTTGCGAATCGACTCGCTCGTTTTCGCAATCTTCTTCGCAACCTTCTCGCGCTCGCGGATATCCATGCTCTTGTCGATAGCGGCCATCGCGGAAATACGTAAAGTGACGCTCTCTCCGACGTTTTACCTCGACGAGGTACCGACGACAACTGACCGCTTTTGCGGTATCGCGAACATGTTAAATCCTTTTCTGTATCGGCCATTGTTGAGCGAGCTGTCCTTGTCTATCACTACGAAACCATACTTGCGTTGCCAACATTCGCTGCACAGCGCGCTGAATTCATCGTACGACATGTCGGTATTCACGTGATCGTTGTACACGTGTTTCAGATTGGTGCCATCCTGTTTGAACAGGATCAGCAGTTTCGCGTTGTCGCGTATCAGATGTTTAGGTATTTTCGCGTACGTCTGACAGAGATAAAAACAGTCGACGTTCGAGTGCCTACCCATTGAAAAGTACTCTCTCACGGTGTCTTGCTTGTTGCATGCCACGTCAAGGAAATCGAATATCGAGTTTGGACACGCATCGCTCGGTGGAATGACGTCACCGTTGTTGGAGAACGTAAAGTAGCCGATTTCGTCGACCGACGTCAATAAATTCTCCAGATATCGATACTTCGGTTGCTTAAGTGACTTTGAGTAAACGTACACGTTCTCGAAACGTACACCGTGCGGGCTTTCCAACAAGCTTATCAGAACGTTGGTTTTACCGCAATTCGAGGGACCGCAAATAATGGCGCGTATAATGGTCGGTAGCATCGTACCGTGCCTGCGCTTCTCCGCGTTGCCCCCCATCGACCGTGATCTGTCGTCGCAGTTCGTCACGCGAATCGCCTGCGGTTGTCGCACGAATCTCATTTTTCGCATTGCTGACCGGAGAACTGGATCGGACGCCTATTTATAGGTGCGCAAAACCGCGAATCGCTCAGTAACGGAAAAATGTTCGTCCTTTTACCAAGACCTTCCGATATTCGCGATTTCAGTGCCGAGCAGCTACAATTTGTACCGAAGGCTGTTCTGTTGCAAATGTGTGGCGATCACGTCCACCACGTGTGGGACAAGCTTCTGGAACGTATAAAGGCGGATTCGGAGGTTCAGCAATATCGTCGGTGCTTAGAACATTATAATTTGCCGCATCATCGAACGCACATTGACGGCCTGGCACCGTTGATAAAGAATTGCGGCGAATGTCAGCGAAAAAAATAGGCAAAGGTCTGTTCAACCGCGCGATAAGCTCACTTCCGATCGAATTGCACATTCCCGGCTATCAGTTTTGCGGTCCGGGCACTCGGCTGAAGGAGCGATTAGCCAGAGGCGATCCTGGTGTAAATCCGCTGGACGCGGCGTGTCGCGAACACGACATAGCGTATTCGCGTAACAAAGATCTCACCGGGAGACACGCGGCGGACAAGGTACTCGCCGACAAGGCGCTAGGACGTGTCATCGCAAGAGATTCGACTCTCGGAGAGAGAGCTGCCGCTACAGCCGTCTGGGCTGCTATGAAAGGAAAGACGAAGCTAGGAATGGGTTTGCGAACCGTGAAAAAGAAGAGGAGAGCGTCGAAAAAACGGATATTTCCGGCGGCAAAACAAGGTGGCGTATTGCCGCTTCTACCGTTGCTAGGAGTTCTCGGTTTCCTGGCCGGCGGGGCGGCCGGGGTCGCAACGGCCGTGAACGCTCGCAAAACCGCGCGACGTCAGCTGGAAGAGATGCAACGTCACAATCGCGCCATGGAAGGCCGCGGACTTTATCTCGCTCCGTACAAACATGGACGGGGAGTTGCGTCGAAAAAAAGGAGAGAAAATAAAAAAAAACGTCAGAGACGTTAAAAATGCCTACGGGTATTACGACTAACGTACAATTGAATCGACTGGCGAAATACATGCGCGTACCGTTCTTCAGGGGTGTTTTCATGCGTGACTCGTTACCGATCGGCGGTATACGCCGAAACGAGAGCGATATTGTATATTTGGATGATACAGCGGGCCCTGGTACTCATTGGGTAGCGTACGCAAAGAGGGGAAACCGCGCGATGTATTTCGACAGTTTCGGTAATCTTCGACCGCCGAAAGAGTTGGTGCGATATTTAGGACCGAGCGTGACGAAGATAGAGTACAATCACACGCCCGTTCAGACTTACGATCAGAACATCTGCGGACAAGCGTGCCTGCGGTTTCTCCTGAGAATAGACGACGATCGGTGTGAATTTAAAGCATGACGGTGCGCCGTGGAGACTCAGTGTTAGTCGAACGGTTTTCCCGACATGTCTATGACATTCACGCTGACCGGGAAGAGCAGCATGCTCGCGGTGCCCTACTTTCCCGCCGTAGATTTGAGCGACGGTGACTACGAGCTCGGTCTAACGGTTTTTGAGACTTATCACACGATACCAAACGTGAATTCTTCAAATAATAAATTTTACTTCGACGAGGATGACACGGAAATTACGATACCCGAGGGATCGTACGAGATAGGAGCAATACACGGGTTTTTAAAACACGCTGTTTTACGGAAACGCCCGCGACGCGGCCGACGCGTAGCTCCTTCTATCAGCAATAATCGTACATCGGTCGCGGATATCGCGCGAGGGGAGACCGCTCGCGCGAACGGCGACGGGGACGATAACGACAACACGGAGTACGAGGACGCTGAGGCTGTAAAATATCCGATAGTGCTCCGTGCTAATTACAACACGATGAAAAGCGAGATTAATTGCGCTTTCAGAGTAAATTTTAGCAAACCAAACAACATTGGATCGCTGCTGGGATTCTCGTCGAAGCGTATATTGCAGCCTGGAAAATGGCGCCGATCGGACCTACCGATTAATATCATCAATTTAAACATTATCCGCGTAGAGTCTAACGTGACCGTGGGTGCGTACAGCAACGGCAAACCAGTTCACACGATACACGAATTTTCTCCGAGCGTGCCGCCAGGATATAAGATATCGGAAACACCGGCGCAGATCATTTACCTGCCGATCATCGCACGGAGCATTACAGATCTAACGGTACGCATCGTGGATCAGGACGGACGATTGCTCGATTTTCGAGGCGAAGAGATCACCGTCAGATTGCACGTACGACGGCGACAGCGATAACGCGCGTGAGTGTGCGCGACATATATGAGATGCTCGTGTTGAACGACTCGGAGCACACGAGAGATAACAATATTTACACTACGGTAGCGGTCAACGATATCGTTCGATCATCGTCATCACCAGCGTTAGGCTACGCTAAAAAGACGAGAAAGAAGCTCACAGCGTCGAACGTTGAATTCTTACAATCTTTGGGATTCGCGGTGCGAAATATCTGAGGAAACATGACCGATATCCTTAACATCGGGAGCGAGCCGGTCTTTGACGATCGCATCGTCAAGATCGAGATTCACACGTACAACGCGTACGCCAACACAACGTTCGAGTATAGCGATGAGATACGAATACCCATACAACAGCAGGATCTGTATACGTTGCCGTGCGGAAGTTTTCTCTACGTCGAAGGAATATTGAAGCTGAACAGAGTAGACGGCGAACCCGATAACGTGATATTGGCGAATAATGCCGTCGCATTCTTGTTCGATGAGATTCGATACGAACTCGACGGTGTGGAGATTGATCGTAACAGAAACGTAGAAATAACAACAACGCTCAAGAATTACGCGTCGCTGTCTTTGGGCGCGAGTACGATTCTGAAAAACGCCGGCTGGGATATGCTCAATAACGCTGACATCACTTCTACGCGAAGAAACTTTACGTTTCACGTACCGCTCAGTATGTTACTGGGATTTTGCGAGGATTACAAACGCGTGGTGATCAACGCGCGTCACGAATTGATCTTGATACGATCCCGCAACGATAACAATTCCCTGGTGGGAAATCCGACGTTGAATCCTGCTATCAACGTACTCAAGATACAATGGCGAATGCCTCACGTGTTGCTGAACGAGATCAACAAACTGTTGATGCTGCGCGCCTTGGAAAACGGACGATATCTGAGTATGAGTTTCCGTTCGTGGGATCTGTACGAGTATCCCCTGTTGCAAAACACGACCAAGCACTCGTGGGCTATCAAGACCGCGACTCAGCCCGAAAAACCGCGATACGTCATCTTTGCTCTGCAAACGGGCCGGAAGAACGTTATGACCAGAGAAATAACAACGTTCGATCATTGCAAATTGACCAACGTGAAACTTTATTTAAACTGAATATTATCCATACGACAATATGGATTTGGACTTTGGTAAAAACAGATGAGCGATTCTGTACGATATGTACGGGCGTTTCAGTAGAGCGTATTACGGACGCGAGCATGTCCAGCCGTGTCTCGATGTCCCGAATTTTCTACATTACGCTCTAATAGTGGTCATCGATTGCTCTTGACAAAACGAATCCGTCAAAAATTCCACCGTTGATGTCAGAATAGAATTCGATTGTATGGAGAATGTACCGCCGAATACCTCAGCGTACTGTCTCATCATACACGATCGCGTTATTCAATACAACCCGTTGACCAACGTGGTGCGAAAAATTGTATGAGCGTTCGCGACAACGTCGAAAAAATTTTTTCCCTGATACAATAAAGAGAGGGAAAAAGGGAGCAAGGTATAAATCAAAAGTGTCGCGAGACATCTGCATATTTGCGTGTCATTCTTCTCGAGTAACGCATCGAAGAGAGAAATCTCATGTCCGTACCAACGTTCGTCGACCTGCAAGGTTTCCTCGTCGGAATGAAATTTGTCGTGAAGGAGGTGGCGGTGCTGCGAAAGGGGACCGTTCTGGCGCATTACATCTTTGAACGCCCCATGCCGTGGAATCTCCTCATGAACTCTGACAAGTCATGCGCTAACTGGTTGATCAAAAATCATCATGGATTACGATGGGAAGACGGAAACGTGCCGTACAGCATGATGAAACGTCTAATTACATCGGCCGTGCTTGGTATGGAAGAGGATGATGACGAGACTCCGCCGACTCTCGTGTACGTCAAGGGAATCCAGAAACGAGAATGGCTGGTGGATCTGCTCGAAGATTTTGCGAGAAAGAAAATGATCGTCGAGACTCTGGATGCGGATTACGAAGACATCGACTCTTTGAACACTCTGGATGCCGCTAATACTGTGCAATGCGGAAAACATACGAAGAATTGCGCGTTGCAAAACGTATTTAAAATATTTAACTGGTGGTCGAAACACGAGAAAGAAGTGTCATCTTTTTATAAAACTTATAAAATAAATAAATTATACATATGTTATGGTCAAAGCCCGAAACGCGGGCATTCCTAGGATTGACTGGTCAATTCTGGGGAACGACCAAGCGTCTTGGTCAAAGCCCGAAATAAGTTTTGCGTTTCGGCTTTTGACTAGTCAATCCTAGGAATAACTAATACAGCTGGTCAAAGTTAGAAACAAAGAAAAATCACTTCGGACTTTGACTAGTCAATCCTAGGTGTGGCTTAATTCGGACTGTGTGACTGTTAAGAAATAAAATCAAGATTTCTTTTACTAAATTAAGTTCTTATTGTTAACATAATGTAGCTTTTTATTTACTTTACTCTTGTACATAGTTTTTATCTCCTTAAGTTTAAAAATGTAGCTTTGGTAAAATATTATATAAATGTTACGCCCAAACACCGAAATCGCTCAGTGAGCGAAAAAAATTATCCATAACGCGTTGTGGACGGTGCTGATCATTCAAATACCGAAATGAGACATTTTCCCGGTGTGGACGTTTTTATTGTCCACAACGCGATATGTGCATTTGAGAAACGTCCACAACGCGTTCTGCATAACTTGATATGCTCACAAACGAATTTACTTGAGAATTTATAGGAATAATTTAAAATTAGAAATTATTTAATGCATATCGCTCGATTTTCGATGATGAATATGTCGCAGCCACATGGTGTACACACACACACACACACGCGCGGGGGGTGCAAGGGGGGCCTTCGGCCCCCCCTCCCGCACCCCCTCCGCCGGTAAGCAGGGTGGACCTCGCTTTACAACTTAATTAGCATAGGTTAGTGACGCGGCTGACGCGCTTTACAAGTATCTACTTTGTATGTGCTTCAACTTACAAAGCGCATACTTGTAAAGCGCGTCACTAACCTATGCTAACAATAAGTTGTAAAGCGAGGTCCACCCTGCCTACCGGCGGAGGGGGTGCGGGAGGGGGGGCCGAAGGCCCCCCTTGCACCCCCCGCGCGTGTGTGTGTGTGTGTGTACACCATGTGGCTGCGACATATTCATCATCGAAAATCAAGTGATATGCATTAAATAATTTCTAATTTTAAATTATTCTTATAAATTCTCAAGTAAATTCGCTTTGTGAGCATATCAAGTTATCCAGAACGCGTATACGTAACGTAAACTACAGATTTTCAGTACTGGCACATCTTTAGATGGGAAGGCATTAAGACCGCGACGTACATACCTAACTAACACTTAATACAAGTACTTTCTAAGATGTTATGTTTATATAATATTTTACCAAAGCTACAATTTTAAACTTAAGGAGAAAAAAGCTATGTAAAAGAGTAAAGTAAATAAAAAGCTACATTATGTTAAAAATAAGAACTTAATTTAGTAAAAAAAATCTTGATTTTATTTCTTAACAGTCACACAGTCTGAATTAAGCCACACCTAGGATTGACTAGTCAAAGTCCGAAGTGATTTTTCTTAGTTTCTAACTTTGACCAGCCATATTAGTTATTCCTAGGATTGACTAGTCAAAGTCTGAAGTGATTTTTCTTAGTTTCTAACTTTGACCAGCTGTATTAGTTATTCCTGGGGTGGACTAGTCAAAAGCCGAAACGCAAAACTTATTTCGGGCTTTGACCAAGACGCTTGGTCGTTCCCCAGAATTGACCAGTCAATCCTAGGAATGCCCGCGTTTCGGGCTTTGACCATAACACATATATGTACGTTACAACGTTTTATTTTATATCTCTTTTCCCATCCACTTCGCATGAATATATACGTAAAAGAAAAATAAAGTCTTTCTTCAGGTCTAAATCACGACGTAATTTATTTTCCACTCGAGCGATATACGCGACGTTCGCCTGAACATCGGCGCTCGCTTCTGTAGTGCGAGACGAGATTTGTTTACGGGCGTGAAAGACGACTCGACATGCCCGTCCTAAACTGTGATATTTGACTCTTCATAGAAAGAATCACGGCGCCCATTCGGTTATGGTGTCTCGTATTTACAAAGCAAGCGAGCGTTCTAGCGAGGTTTCTTGCCGCAGTTCCTCTTCAGTCTGCAACTGTCGCTCGCCGGTCGTATAGAGTCGTTCGCGGTGTTATAGTATTTTTTTAAAATAGTTTTTGTGTGTTAGTGTGTTTGTGTGTCGGGGGGGGGGGGGGGGGCTAAGCCGCGGGTACGTAATTGCAACTTTAATCACATATGGCTTCTTCCTCGTGTCGCAGAAAGTGCGACATGAGAAAGAAATCATAATTGATTGGACTTGTAATTACGTAGTACCCGCTGGAGTACGAGAGAGGTTGTCGCGGCCGGGGTCTCAACCAAGGGGTGTGGTGTGATAACGACTGTTACAAGGTGCAAAAAAATGAATCATTAAGAATAGAATAGCTTAGGTTTGCCATGGCAAATCTGAGCTATTATATTCTATATGATTGATTTTTTGCAGGATTATTGTCAAATGGCACCTCATACATGTGCAAATCTGTCGAATTTCTATTAAAAGTGCGAGAATGAGGTGTCAGGCGTGTAACTTGTATTTTGTGCCGTCGACGTGTGACTCATGCATGCGCACGTATTGGTTGCGTGCTGCGCGAAGGGATGCAAATCTTTCCGCAATGGAAGGACCGCGATCGCCACCGCCACGGTATGTGGAGGCCGTTAGGTCTCCGACACCTCCTCCCCGGTACGAGGTGCCTCAGGTGTACCCCATGGTAATATTTGAAGTGACCCTGGATGTCACCACCGGCCGGAGGGTTGTACGTCGATCCTAATTTAGTAAGTGCCTCAACTTTTATTTATCTATCTATGCTGCTCGGGGGGGGGGGGGGTGTAAATCCGTCCCCGGATTCGCGACGATTATAATTAGGCGACGATCTAGAAGGACCAGAGGGGGTATGGTCCCCTCACGACGAATAATGTGCACTATGCACGTACGAAAAGCGAACAAACGAAATCAAATGCAAAAGCGTGCGACTCACCGTGTCGGTGCCCCGGCGCCCTCCTGGGGGGTGTAAATCCGTCGACCTTGCTGTCCTCTCGGCAGCCCTCCGTGGTAGCGGGAGGAGCCGGCTGGCAGGCAAGTAAGGCAGGCAAGCAAGGCAGGCAAGCAAGGCAGGCAAGTAAAGCAGGCACGGCACGTTTTCTTTGCACTTATGTTGACTGCTTCCGAATGAAGAGTCCACGACGACTAGACTCGATCACGTCTAGGTGAGGAGTGCTGTGCTCCGCGGCACTTTCCGGCTCGCGCTCCTGTGAAGTACGGCGCGAGCGAGTATCAAATCCTCATTAGCTGGGGATGCCACCCGTGGGCGGGCAGCACGAGTCGGGTGAGTCGCGCGAATATCGACATCTAATGATCGCGATCCGCCAACGTTTCGCGCGAGTCACCAAGCACGAAAATGAAGTTACTGACGGTAACGTACTATACTATACTAGCTTATCTACTAAACGCGAAACTAACTAATCTATTTTATTACAACTTATTAACTAATATTTGGCGCCAAACATATGCCTTACGTTAAAAATAATTATCTTTACTGCTTTGGTTTTGTGATAGCAACGGATTGTTACAAGGTGTAAAAAAATGAATCATTAGGTAAGATAGCGTTTTTGAAAACGCGGATTTCCACGCGATTCGCCGCAAAAAGATACGCGAGCGGGCGGGTGGGCGGGCGGGTTGAGAGAGCGCGAACGGCGACGCTGGCGGACGGGCGGCAGCGGCGGGCCCTACCCCTAACGCGGTACCCCTCTCCCCGCGAACCCCTACGCGGTACCCCTCTCCCCGCGGATCCTACGCGGACCCTACGCGAGCCATACCCCTCTCCCCGTGTACCCCTACGCGGACCCTACGCGAGCTATACCCCTCTCCCCGCGTGACGTCAGCCCCCTCGCCCTGCAAATCACCACACCCCCATAAAAAACCCCTTGGCCACGACGTACCAAAAATCCCCCTCCCCGCTTGAAGTCAACCCCCTCGCCCCTCGAATACCCCCCGCCCCGCACCCCCCCTCGGAGCTCCCGGCCTCGTACCGGTGTACTATCACTACTCAAGTTTATCATACGTTTTTACATTTCTACAACAACCGACATACGTACATACCTATACAATAAGTTCTTATATTTATAAAGAATAACATATTTAGTACGCATCTATTATTTCAAGGAAAACATATCGGCTGTTCTTGGCACTTGTTTTGGATTGCTTTGAATCATATAATATTAGGTACGCGTTGTGTGCTTGCAAGACCACCTGAGATATCATTCGAACGTCGACACTCGAACAGATAAGTAGAAGCGCGTATTGTTGCGTCGCATTATCACATCAAAGTCATCGCGATTTAAGTAAGAATCAAAGATATTGAGGATAAGAATTATATAGTCATTTTATTGCACAATATCTATGGACAATAATTATTTTTTTAATGAATTTTAGTTTTAAGTAGAAAACATTTAATTAAGTTTAGTTACATATAGAAACGTTTAGTATCACATTATACTTTAAGTTTCTCTTTAATTTAAGAATAGTTTATCGATTCCCGTTTCCAAATTAGAAAGTTTCACACAAACAGTCGGGTTAAATAATTTAAAAAACTTGGATGCATTTTTTTATTACTATAAACTTATATTTGTTACTCGTAACCACGCGATACTTGCACGGAATCCATACTATTACTTATTATGGTAATAGTATGGATTCCGTGCAAAGTGTCGCGTGATATCTTTGAATTTCTACACAGACACCAATTAACCGTGATATATAATGTCTATAAAATCCATTTAAATCTAAAATATTCAATATTACTGCAATAATTCGTGCAATCACAGACGTAACACTTCATGTACAAAGATTGCATATCATGTAAAGCGATTGCTCGCTTCAATTTAAAAAGGCACAAAAATTAATTATTAATCAAAAACTAATCATACATTTTTTGAATTGTATATCAAACATATCGTAAAACCGAAGTAAGAAACGAGCACGTTCGTACTCATTTAATTTCGTAGCATATATATGTATAAATAAGGAATTCAGTTATTTGTTTAAGTTTTAAGTACGTCCACGTATGTTTATAGAATTAAGAATAATATACTTAAATTTAACACGATACTTGAAAATATTTATAAAACATAGTTAATACATAAGAATCTTTCTTTCTACCAGACTTCATAAAGTTCCCTGTACATCGTGCGTTGCACGAATTACGTTCTCTAACCCGGAGTTATTCGAGAATGTACGAAATCTCTCTAAATTTCCGGATCTCTCCGTCGTGTCGGCAAAATGTATCTACCTTTCGGCATCCCGTCGCGCGGCGTCCGATCGCAATAAACGGCCGACGCGTTACACGCTGGGCTTTATTTCTCATTAAGCTCCTCGGCGTACCGTTGGCGTTGGCGCGCCTCGCGGCACCGATGCTTTTCTTGGGCGAAGCATTTTAATGAAGAAAGTTCGCCCGCTCGCATAAAGTGCAGGCGCAAACTATTACATCACCGATAATTGATAACATTTTCCACGTTCCCCCGTTCGTTCGTCCGTTCGTTCGTTCGTTCGTTCGCTTGCTCGCTCGCCCGCCCGAAGATTTTCCGCGTTAAACATCGAGGCTTCGAGCCAGGTTGCTCCCGTCTCTCATATTATTCCGAAATTACAGGAGCACGCGTGTCTGCGTTCTCAGCAATTTCAGCCGCGCGCGATGCTGCAGACGTTGCAGGAATTAAAACCAGCATTAAACATCGTTAACGATACGTTACCGTCGGCACGTAATGATCCCCGAAGGCGACGTTTCGTTCGAAGTCGACGAGGCGGGGATTAATTTATGAATCGCAGTTCATTAACGCGCGCGTCAATTTTTCCGAAAAAAATTCAGTCGCTACCGCCGGCACCGCCGCGCCGGTCACTATCAGTCCCTCTCCCCGCCGTCAGTACCGATAATCGAATTTATCGAGAAATTTCAATCACTGTGCGTGAACTCGGATTATTAAGAATTAAATTACGCACGCTGTAATGAGGCCGAGCTAAGCGTATATGGCATAATTTTAACATGATGGCGATGGTCACATCGATATTCCGCAAGTATAAATTATTCATCACAAGGTCACGATAAATTTTCATAATTTAAACGGCTGTCTTTATGTCGCGATTTTATAGGTGGGTAGTTAAGTATTCTATTCATATAATTTCTATGTTAGTAAAATTGTGGCTAGTGTTTATACAGGGTGATTCAGAATAAGTATATTGTCCCGAAAATCTCACATTCTTGACGCGATTCTAAGACGATTTTTCCTCTACAAAAAATATTCACGAAGCTTAGGTTTTGAGTTACTATCTTTTTAAATTTTTTAAATTTAAAAAATGTTTTTAATTTTTTTAAAATAAAACCAGTAAAATTTATAAGCAGTATACCCGGAACTACGAGTTATTAAAGTAAATAATTACCTTATCACATGTACAGGAGGTAGGCCTAGGCAAGGGCGGCGCGACTCACTGACATTCACTGTCGCGAGCGCTTATGTGAGGCCAAGTGAGGCACCTGCTGCGATCAGCTGATTGTTGCACACTTCTTTCTCTCTCTCATTTACTCAATCACTCGTCACTTACTCACTCACGTTTCACTTCGTTCATCTCGAAGGAAGAACCGTAACACACGCGGCAGCGCAACACACAACAAACGCGTTATCACGCCATGTATCAAGAGACACGGTAACAGCCGATAGTGTCTCGCGCCAAGTACACGCGGAGCGAGACCACCCCGTAACTCTTTTACGCGACGTGACGAGTTGCGATTTACTTGGCAAGCAGTCGACCGATTTTTGGTTATGTTATTGTTGTGTTGCACTCGGTGACCTCGGTGTGTACTCCCTCCAGCTCTCCGCACGCTGGCAGGGCGAGTGCACACCGAGGTAACCGAGTGCAACACAACAATAACATAACCAAAAATCGGTCGACTGCTTGCCAAGGGGTGGTCTCGCTCTTCGTGTACTTGGCACGAGACACTATCGCCCCTTACCATGTCTCTTGATACATGGCGTGATAACGCGTTTGTTGTGTGTTGCGCTGCCGCGTGTGTTACGGTTCTTCCTTCGAGATGAACAAAATGAAACGTGAGTAAGTAAGTGACGAGTGATTGAGTAAATGAGAGAGAGAAAGAAGTGTCCAACAATCAGTCCAACAATCAGCTGATCGCAGCAGGTGCCTCACTTGGCCTCACATAAGCGCTCGCGACAGTGAATTTCAGTGAGTCGCGCCGCCCTTGCCTAGGCCTACCTCCTGTACATGTGATAAGGTAATTATTTACTTTAATAACTCGTAGTTCCGGGTATACTGTTTATAAATTTTACTGGTTTTATTTTTAAAAAATTAAAAAAATTTTTTTAATTTTAAAACTTTAAAAAAATGTAACTCAAAACCTAAGCTTCGGGGAAATTTTTTGTACAGGAAAAATCGTCTTAGAATCGCGTCAAGAATGTGAGATTTTCGGGACAATATACTTATTCTGAATCACCCTGTATATCTGTGTATGTGTGTGTAGATAACAAACAATCATAATCATTGTTATAATTATTGCTCTCATTAATAATGTTATACGTTCTATTCTTAAATATCATTTTCTCCACCAATTATCGGATAACAACTCCTGCAAAGTTGGATCATCCGCAAAAGTTTATAAATACGTAAATGATGATTTCACAAAATCGATCGCGCACATTTCTATTTTACCGCGCTTTTTTAGAAACTAATTTTAACGTGTGATGCAATGATCTGACAGTTTTAACTCACCGTATATCTTCAGTCAGTCACAGTGACAGTTTGAATAATAATCTCGATACATGCCCTTATTAATGCACATAATATGAACTCATAAAATAATAATTAAGCTCCCGTCACTGCTTTCGCTTTTTCGTGCCATGTTGAATTCCCGACGAATAAGATCACCGTTAGTGTCGGACAGATTGAAGTGAATTGCAAACCGATTCGAAGAGTCGTCATTTAAGGAATCAAAGGAATCAAGGAATTTCGTCGGAAACGGTCGAACGGTCTCTAATGCTCGCTCTATCTATTTGAACAGAATGAGGTCTATCCGTCAAAGCGATGCTCGACATAACAGCATTAGTGGAAATTGCTCTAATTTTAGACGATTGTTTTGATATATATGCTCTTATATAGGTGTTTCTTTAAAAAAAAAAAAAAAACACTGCGTGCTTCGTCGTCCTTTAGTGAATAAAACTGCATTTGCATGCACTTTGTAAACCTGTCAACTAATTAAAATATCGGCGTATCTCCCGTTTTTATTTTCAAGATCAAAGCGATTTCCGGTATCTGCAATACTTATCAAAAGCAGAGAGGCAGCTCACCTGCGGTACCTATCAAAGAAGGCCCCGAACTTACGTAATAACAACTGCGCGACGCTTTGACTAATTATTCTTACCTGCGCCTTATTAAAGTACATCGCGTAAGTTCGCAAACAAATTAGGCTTGCGTAACGTCAGCTTCCGCGATGGCCTAAGAGCAGGAGAGAAGATGGAATGGATAACGAGCCAAGGAGAATTAAGGCGCGCTCGACGAAAATTCTCATCGATCCAATGTACACATTCGCCGATCGAGATCGACGATCGGAGGATGAGGATCCGCTATATAAAGCGACCGCGCCATCGTGTCGGCGAACGGGGGTCGATCAGATTAAACGAGGATGAAAGCGTGTCGCGTTCTACTTAAGGGGGTTGCTTTCTCGCTACAAACGAGCCGATTGATTATGTAACTTGCGCTACCCGTAAGCTCGTCGAACCCCGCACCCGTCTCGCGGAGTTTGACGGAACGGCGGAATTAGTGAGTCATTGTTTCGCGTTGCGCGCGTAGACATCGACAGATCGCGCAAACACGCCGGCATGAATGCGCTCCGTGGCTTTGTGATTGAGAACCTAGGATCGAGAAAAGACGAGCTTCCGTCTTTGGTACGACGAGGGATGCCGCTTCCGCGTCTAGTAGTCGAGCGGTTCGATATTTTCCCGTAAGAATGACTGATCCGCACAATCATTTGGGTTTAGCAAACCGCCAGACTTGAGATCAATACGTTGCGAACATATACATTTACACATCATGTACGCTCATATATCTTATATATACATTTATGTATATAAGGTTTACGTTTTTCTAATTGTAAGTGATAATTAATACAATAGACATTTGAGGGAAAGCGGAAGCAAGGAACAACCTAAGAATAATAAAAGAATAAGAAGGATAGCAAAAGCTAAAACTCATTATCTTATTTATATCGCTTAATAAAAAAAAAGATTCGATATTTAAACCTGCGGTAATGATTTGCAATTATTTCAATACTTAATTAGATAATTATCAACATTAAATATCTTATTAAGAAAATTAATAAGATACTGAAAAATTAAAATATGATTAAATTAGTAAAATTTAAAGAAAAAATTTGTTACTATTTTTTCACTGTTTCGCTACTAAAACAGCTGACAATGTATGTTTAAAATAAAGAGTTATAACTTCATTTTCTATGACTTGGAAAAGGGCAATTTCACTTTTGATACGCGTATTAGCAATATTTTCAATTGTCGGTTGAATTATATCAAAACCTACTGAGTTCAAGGATATCATATTTGTTTGTTTGTAAATGATGATGCTGACATTGGATATGCCGTGGAAGAGACTCTTTTCAATATCCACTTTTAACTGAATTTTATAATGCGTCGGTACTGTATCATTCGACAAGCGTAAATTAGCATGGTAGAGGTGATTAACTAAAGTACCATTAAACTTCACGTCAGGAGAAGAAGCCGTAATGAATATTACATTGAAAAGTAATAGTAATAATTCCATGACAATTTTTCTAAACAGGTTCCGTGATGTTTATATAGAAACAAGCCTATGTTAGAAGAAAGTAAAATATGAAAGTTAAAGTAAATATTAGATATTTAAAAGAAGACATTTATGGTAATTCTATAGGTATGTTTTATTAGGGGAGACCGGGGCAAATCGGTCAACGGGGTAAAAGTGTCAAATCAAATATCTCGGAACCTGTATATTGTGCGAACTCGCTATTAACATTGTAAACGCGTCTTATGGTACCCATGTGACCAACGGAGTTTCGGCAGATTACCTGCCGTGTTATGATTTTTACGAGGGCAAACGTGTTTTCGGAAGGTGAAAGTTAAATTTTCTGCGCGTGGAAATTGTGTAATATCTACAATAATATTTGCTCTCCAAATCTCCAGGTACGTGATTATAAAGAGTAATGCATGCTGAACACGAATCCAGTGTAGTTTTTTCATTATCGTTCATGTCTAATATTTCGTGGGCGATGAAACCTGAAACTTGTATTTGGGGCAAATCGGTCAGTAAGCACCCGGGGTGGACTTTTATAATATTGGCAAATTTTATAATTTTATTATATTTTTCAGTCTTTTCTACTTCTATTTCATATATTTTTCTTTAATATTTGGTTGATTAGTTCTTGAGTTATAGAATCCGTACACACACACAAAAACACAAAATAATAAAATTTTTTAACACTAATTAATAAATGTTTACATTTTTCTATTACCAAATAATTAATAAAATGTATCCTATCAGTTTTCATAATCGAAATTATGTATTTATGGAGTGACAGTTTTACCCCGGCATTTTTGAGATTTCAATTTTTCCACCGTTGTCGTTTTTGCTCTATACCGGTTAAACAAAGCGACGTAGACAAAAATTTCCTACATAAATTTTGTAGCTAAAGGTTCACTCTTAAAAATAGTATACCACATTTAACTAAAATTATTTATTTTGTTGTTAAAAATCGGCACCGAAAAAAACCTGACCGATTTGCCCCGGTCTCCCCTATATGTACGGTTAAATTTGTGATTTTGAGATGGTTTTGAGGTTCGTGCGTTCAGGTGCTATTATTGTTAATTTCTTTTGGCTAGGCGTGTTAGAAAGCAGCACATAATACTTTAGTTTATTTTATATACGTTGCTCTCCTCCGCCTTTCAAGTTGGGTAAACCGTTGCTCCTTTTACAATAAAGTATTGTGGTAAAATATTGTATATTGCTTGTGTATGATTGTGTAACGAATTGAGATTGATTATCTTGCCTCCTTACTCAATAGGCACTTTCCTTTTGTTTTGACTTAACAAACTTTCATTACACACACACAAGGATTTATAATAAAATCTACTTTGAAAAAATTTATATTTTCTTTATCACATATTTTGGGACATTATTTATTTAGATTTAGATTAGAATATACTTTATTCCCACTCTGGGGTTAAAAGGGCGTTTTTAAGGGACGTTCCCAACTCCTTCACAACTCCTTGCCACTCTTCAATCCAAAACATTGGCGTTTTGTAGGGACGTACACAACCCTTTACAAACATAATACTGTCCTCAGCCCGACCTGGCCGTGTGCGACCTCGTACATTCTAACTCCCCCTCCCATCCACGGAACCCCTCCCTCTTCTCCATCTCTCCCTTCCCTCCCCCACAACCTCGTCCTTTCTCTGTGCATCCTCCTGCCACGATCGCCCGAAATGTCATCCTCCGCCTGTCCCTCTTCCTTCGTTAGTTCTCACCTCTGATCCTCCGCTCCTCTCCTGTCGCCTCTCTCTGTCCGACCTCCGTCTCTCTGTTCTCTCCTTCCCTGCTCATCTCTGTACACAAAAGGACATTTAAAACCTAACCAACAACCCGCCCCCTTCACTCCCTCCTTGCACCCTTTTCTTTCTCTCCTCTCCTGTCCCCCAGCCCCCCTCCCTTGCCCCTTCCTCCGTCCCTCTCTGGCCAATTATCTTTCACCCTTCCATTCCCCTACGACCTCATACCGCTCAGAACCTATCTCTATATTCCATCTCAGACTCTCCTCGTCAAACCTCGTACCACCTACCATCCTCCTCATCCCATTCCACCTCCCTTCTTTCTATCCAAATTCTTCTATTCGTTGTTCTCACTCTCCTCCCTTTACTCCTCTCCATGAACGCCTTCTCCATTATCCTCCATTTCTTTCTCCTCTCTTCCCTCGACAAGTCCTCATCCACCCTCACGTTCCAATTGCTCTTAATCATCTATCCTCTGTCCAATAACACCTCCTTGTCCTCCTCATCCTCCAGTTCCACAATTAGTACCATCCCTTCATCTCCCTTCTTTTCTATTACTCCTCTCACCCTGCCGTTACTTCCCAGCTCCGTTCTCACCATCTTCTCCACCGCTCTTCTTTTCTCTTCTGCATCTTTGCCCTTTACGCCGTTGCAAATTATTCTCCTTTTTCTTTTTTCCCCTTCCTGTACCTCTCTCCTCTCCGTTTTTCTCACCATCTCCACTCCATCTACCTCCTCCCCTTCCTTTTTTTTCCTCTCTCCTTGTTCTGTCTGCTCCCCCCTCACTTCCCTCCTTCTCTCCTTCCATGCTCCTTCTCGTCCATCTTCCCTTCCATTCCCTATCTCCTATCCTTCCTTGCCTTTTACCTTTCTCTCCTCCTGCCCCTTCACTTTCGCTGTCGCTTCTCATGAGGTCCCACCAATCCTCACTTTCCTCACTCCATCCTCCGCTTTATCTCGTTTCCCTAAGTTCAACCCCTTGGCCTCCATCCTCTTCTTTACCTCTCTCTCCACCCAGTCCTTAATCTGCGCCCCTCTTACTTCCCCTCCCTCTCCCCTCAACAAACCCCCAGATAATTCCCCTTTCGCCCCTTCCGTACTCAACCCCCCTTTCCCCGTACTCTCCATCCACTCTACACGCTTTACCTCCCGTTCTACTCCCTCTTCCTTTCTCCTCCCCGTCCTTTCCCTTCCTCGATCTTCCCTGCTCACCGTCACTATCCCCATCTCTGCCCCCTCCCCCGATCACTCTCTTTGTCTCCATTCCCGTCCTTGCCATCATCTTCTCCATCTCGGCTCCCTCCTTCTTCTTCTCGCCTGCCCCCTCCGTCCTTTCCACCTTATCTCCGTTTCTCTCTACCCTTCCCTCCCGCACCCGTCCAACCATTCTCCCTGTCTCTCTACCCGTCCGAGCCCTCATCTCCTCTCTCTCCACTCCGTCCTTCGTCCTCTCGCCCACATCCTCCGTCCTCTCAGCCCCAACCTCCGATTTCACCTCCGTCTCCCTTTTCCGCGCACTCTCCATCATGATTCTCCTGATTCCATTCATCTCTTCTCTCAATCCTCTCAGCTCCTTCGCCAAAACCATCCTTAGCTCCCTAACCTCTCTTGCCAAACCCGACATTCCCTCCGACTCCCCTCCTCTCCACTCCCCTTCTCGCTCCCCCACTTCACACATCTCTCTTGCTTGTGATCCATGCACCCTCTCTCGCTCTCCTCCCCCGTCCTAGATCCTCCGATCACCTCGACCTGCATCGCACTCCCGCTTTCCTCCTTCCTCTGCATTCCCTTCTTGCTTTTTCCTATCCTCTTTCTTCACCTTCGCACCTTTACCCTTCACCCGCTCTCGACACTCTCAACGCTTCCTGCCCTCTCCTGCCTATCCTTACCCTTGCTTCCGATATTTCCCTCCTTCCGGTCCGGCCTCTCTTATCTTACTCTCTGCTCTTCCTTCTCACCCCACAACTTTGCCACTTACTTCCGTTAATCGCACTTTCTCTATTTCACTTAACTTCCTTCCTTTGCCTCTTCGCTTTGAACTGTACGTTCGCTGCGCAAAACCGGCCCCGACTTTCCATCAACACACGTGTTGTTACCTGCGTTCCACAACCGACGCCTCGGCGACCTGTGGTAGTGGTGTTTCAACCGAAACACAGTCGGCCTCCAGCGCCGCCTCAGTCTTTCCGCCACTCTCTCCAAGCCGCATCTCACCGTGTCGCCACCGTCGCGCCTGCAGACCACCATCTCTACACCTTACGTTCCTTGTCCTGCCTAACAGCGCTCCAGCTCCGGTTGCTCCGTTCTCCGCCTCCTACCTCTCTGTCCCCTCTTCCTCCCTGCCGCCATCCTAACCTCCAAATAAGCAGAGTTCTCTTCGTGCCTTTACCTCCCAACCACTCGCTCCTCTCCGTCGCCTTCATTTCCACACGTTCCTTTGCATCCTCTCCTCGGAATCCGCCACTCCACCTCCTTCACTCCAATCCTTCACCACTCCAGGCCACCCGCCCGCTCCAACCACCGGACCGGAAGTCTCTGGGACATTATTTATTATTTTTAATTTATAAAATCACGCTCATATTAGCTATATGTAAACAATACGTATGTATATTTAATGTATATATATATGTATAAGACAACGTTAATAGGTTTTTTGCTTTTAATTCATGAGGCAAAAAACTGTATCTGAGATTAAAACTTTTAATTTTGAATTATGGTGTCAAATATAGCAAGAAAATGCAAGAAATTTGACATCTTTGAATAGACTATTGTAAGTAAAGAGCAATCAAGGAAAACAATAAATAACTTGTTTAAAGAAAACAATAATAACTTGTTTAAAGAAAAAATTATAAAATTTAATTCGAGGTTAATACCATTTTAAAAATAAGGTTTATACGGAAAATGAAAAAAAATCAAATAAATATTCAATATTTAAATTCATTTTTAAAACCACTTTTAAAAGAATCTTAGGTATTGTTAATGATTTAATAAGAAACTATACTTTATTTTGCGTATTATAGAAATATCGTTGTGTGTGTGTGTGTGTGTGTGTGTGTGTGTGAGAGAGAGAGAGAAATATTTTATATCATAGATATGTCTTATATCATAGATATGTTTTATATCTTAGATATGTCTTAAAAATATTTGATTTTCAAACTTTCCAACGATACAGATAAATTTGAAATTAATTCTTACCAGTTATACGAATTGCCGATGCCAGAAGTTTATCTACAGGATCGCGTCCTTTCCGCTTCGAGAGATGACTAAGAACTGACGACGATGTCGGTAATAAACATCATATCATAATAAATGCCTGGTGCCACAAGTTCTAAAGTCGTTAAAGGTGTTATTATCCGATAAATTCGAATATCGTTATATTGTTACTGATTGTAAGACCTATGTTCTTTTATACTTACATAATTATATTTTTCAACAACCTAGTGTGCAATAATCTTTTAATCATATGTTTTATATTATTTGCTCCGTTTTTTATATAGTTATATTATCCGCGCTTGAAAAATAATTAATGAACATTCTTATAGTAAAATATTGTCTTATAGTAAAGTATTGTCTTAATCAAATTGATTTTTGCTTTTCTTATTATGGTGAAATTTGCAACCCGATTTTCCTCGGTCTCGCCCGCCGAGGAGGCACGGCTGCAAATTAACCACCGAATAAATAAGCCGGCAGGTACTCTCGAAGGTATTCGCGAGGTACGCAGGTAGACAGATATTCGCGAGGTAATCAGGCACGTCGTAGATGTCCGCGAGGTAATTAGGCAGGTTAAAGATACTCGCGAGGTATTCAGATAGACAGATAATCTCCAGATTTTCTCGAGGTATTCAGATAGGTAGATAGTCTCCAGGATATTCGCGAGATACTCAGGTAGGCCGATCTCCGTGTCAATATTCGCGAGACGACACTAAAGTCTAGGCGCCAGGTGCGAATACGCGCACCACGTTTTCGTAACTTTATTCCAAACGCGATCACCCGAACACGCACGTCCGCTCAGGACGCGGGGCGAGTGTAACACTCTGTGGAGAGGGAGAGGGAGCGCAGCACAACCAACACACTCGGATAAAATAAAACAATAAGTATATTTCCAGAAAATTGCCGGAGGTTAACACAATGAGATATTACCCGAAGACGATAAACGTACAGGGTGTTGCAGAGACATACAGGTCAGTATGACGGGTTGCCCATTCGAGCAGGCGCGCATGGTCGTTCACAATTGCGTTGACTTCGGTGCATCACCTATAATCTCCCGCATATCTTTTTTACAATATAAAATGAACTTTGTAGCGCCCGAAGTTGCAATACAATTGTGACGGATTTCCGTAGCGTTAACGTTAAAACAGAAGTCAAGATGACAATATAGGTTATGAAATAAATTTTATTAAGAAAACGAAAGATATCTTCTCTCTTACGAAAAAAGCTTGTATCATAGTCTATCATAATCATTATATATTATAATTTTATTACTTAAATTATTTTTTGCACGCAATGTTTATGCACAGGACAAAAGTCAGGAATTAGCATATGTGTGCAAATTTAAATTATAATTCCGCCAATAAATTTCATTCTATGTAAGTTTAAATAATGGCAGAAATCACTATTAACAAATCTTACAATATTCATTTTGTTACATTAATAAATAATTTATCATTAAATTAATAATTAATTTAATATATCAATACTAATAAGCATTATATAATTCTTTATATAAATGATGCTGCTGCATCTTAAAAATCTTAATTTTAATCTCATAGACAAGAGGTTTATTAGTATAAAATATACATTTTAAATATGATGCTAATGAATAGTTTATATAAGGCAAATTATCATAATATTTAATAAATACTTTTCAGTAATAAATTCCTTGTAGATTTATATGAGATTCAGTAGCATTATTTACATAAAGATGCTTATTAGCATCAGTATATTGAATTAATTATCAATGTTAATGATGAAATATTAATATTCTGAAATAAATGTTGTTAGACATAAGATCCGCTGATAATCGTTTCTATCGTTATAAATAACGATGGAAACGGTTATCAGCGGATCTTATGCCTAATAACAATTATTTCAGATTATTAATATATTTATATATACAGGGTGTTACTAAAAGACCGCCCACTAACTACATAGCGGTATTCCTTGTCAAAAACTGAGTCGAAAAGTCCTGAACCACTTTTTTCTATAATGCTTAACAAAGCCGTAATCATTGAGTAAAGTTAGTCCAACCAGCGTCGTTCTTTAGCAGGGCGAACGTCGGTGAGCCGCGCGCCTGATAGTGTGCGTGAGCGCTCCGCCGCGCATCGCGCGGCGGCACGACGGCACGGCCGCGGTCGGCCGCGGCGGTCGCGTTTTGCTTTCGCGCGCGTCGCGTGCAATATTCTTACGCATTGTAATAATAGAAATAATTTTTCCTGC
The DNA here is from genome assembly GCA_035220615.1 of Leptothorax acervorum. NCBI lineage: Eukaryota > Metazoa > Arthropoda > Insecta > Hymenoptera > Formicidae > Leptothorax > Leptothorax acervorum. The sequence continues at coordinate 74,373 of JASTWQ010000584.1, forward strand.
ACTAAAAATCACTTTTTACTCTTGTCAGAAGTACCTCCTTGCAGAAAATTTTGATAACGGATAAAACTTTCGCCAAGACATAACTATTATTAAGATATAAAAATTTAAACAAATACAAAAAATTATACTGTGTATTTTACAATACAAAAATTTACAATACAAAATTTTACAATATAAAATTTTACAATACAAAAATTATTTTCTAATCCGTTTCGTTAAATATCTTTGCGTTAACTTAATTTAAATTATAACACAAAGCACTTATTGAATCTTTCTACGAGGTTTGCCCATAGTTACTCAGAAGTAATAAATTTTTTAAGGGAAATTTACTGTAACAATTAGATATTTAAATAATCTCGTACTTAAAAGGAAATACATTAAAAATATTATTAAAAGATAAAGTATTCAAAATAAAAAAAATTTCTTTTTTTATAAAAAAAAGATTTATCCTAAGTTATAAATACGCTATCCAGATGTACAATCTTTTTGAAACTTAAGGCAAATAAGAGCAAACCGCCGAGCGAACAATATTAATTTTTATAGCGAATAATAAATAATAACACGTTTAATAACTTAAAACAAAATACAATACAAACGCTTTGGCCTTAGTTTAGATCCTCTTTATTGTAATATTTCACAATAATCTTAAATCGAATCGTTAACAACGCATAAATAAATATAAAATGTTATCATATTCGTAATACGTAGGTCAGCGGTAAAGATGTTAGAAAAGATTAAACATAAAGTAAATGCGGTCTTTTAAATAAAATAAAATGTTAGCTGCAATTCGTATAAGTTTTTTTATGTTAAATTTACTTACCAGACAGTGTAATATCAGTGTCATGATGATCTACCGTCTAGTTTCAGTAACGAAACAATGCTTATGAGTTAATATCAGTGTACGGACTGAAGGCCTAGACTTAAGCGTAAGCTGAAATGAGTACAGAGAAATATCATGAAGCATCATATAACAAAGTAACACTCGTAAATAAATAAAAATAAGTTAATGAATAAAACAGACTACAGATGTCAATTGTGTGGAAGTTTTTCGACAGTAGGAGAATAATCATTAGAAAAATTTTTTATTTACTAGTTTATTTATTTACTTTATATTTTTTATTTACTAATGTTATTTTGTTATATGATGCTTCATGACATTTGTATGTACTCATTTCACCTTGCGCATCAGCTTAAGCCTTCAATCTGTGCACTGATCAGACTGATCTTAACTCATAAGCATTGTTTCATCACTGAAACCAGACACGGTAGATTATCACGAGATTGATATTACACTGTCTGATAAGTGAATTTTACATCTTTATGAAAAAACTTATACGAATTGCAGCTACCTTTTCAATTTCACTTTATTTAAAACGCAGCAGTTATCACATAATTTACCTTATGTTCAACCTTTTCCAATAACTTTACCGCTGACCAATGTTTTATGAATACGATAACATTTCACTTTTATTTATGCGTCTAAACTAAGATAGAAACGTTTGTATTGAATTTTGTTTTAAGTTATTAAACGTGTTATTATTTATTATTCGCTATAAAAATTAATATTGATCGCTCGGCGATTTGCTCTTATTTGCCTTAAGTTTCAAAAAGATTGTACATCTGGATAGCGTTATTTATAACTTTGGATAAATTTTTTTTTATAAAAGAAGAAATTTTTTTATTTTTGAATACTTTATCTTTTAATAATATTTTTAATGTATTTTCTTTTAAGTACGAGATTATTTAAATATCTAATTGTTACAGTAAATTTCCCTTAAAAAATTTATTACTTCTGAGTAACTATGGGCAAACCTCGTAGAAAGATTCAATAAGTGCTTTGTGTTATAATTTAAATTAAGTTAACGCAAAGATATTTAACGAAACGGATTAGAAAATAATTTTTTATTGTAAAATTTTATATTGTAAATTTTTGTATTGTAAAATACACAGTATAATTTTTTGTATTTGTTTAAATTTTTATATCTTAATAATAGTTATGTCTTGGCGAAAGTTTTATCCGTTATCAAAATTTTCTGCAAGGAGGTACTTCTGACAAGAGTAAAAAGTGATTTTTAGTGCAGGAAAAATTATTTCTTTTATTACAATGCGTAAGAATATTGCACGCGACGCGCGCAAAAGCAAGACGCGACCGCCGCGGCCAACCGCGGCCGTGCCGTCGTGCCGCCGTGCCGCCGTGCCGCCGTGCCGCCGTGCCGCCGCGCGATGCGCGGCTGAGCGCTCACGCACACTATCAGGCGCGCGGCTCACCGACGTTCGCCCGGCTAAAGAACGACGCTGGTTGGACTAACTTTACTCAATGATTACGGCTTTGTCAAGCATTATAGAAAAAAGTGGTTCAGGACTTTTCGACTCAGTTTTTGACAAGGAATACCGCTATGTAGTTAGTGGGCGGTCTTTTAGTAACACCCTGTATATATATATATATATATATATATATTGTATATACTATATATAATATTGCATATATTATATATATAATTTATATTATTTTTTGTATAAAATATTTCGTGCAAAATAAAATAATTGAAATAATAAAATAACAATGTATAATAACTATGATCGACTATGATCCAGCTTTCTTCGTAAGAGAAATATAAGGCATCCCTCGTTTGTCACGTTTACTTTATAAAATGTATTTTCATACCTTGTCACTTTGGCTTCTGTTTTAATCGATCAATGTTGAAGTCTATTAAAATTGAATGTTTTGCGTGATTTAAGCGAATGTCTCGTATTTTGATGGAAATTTGTCGAAAGCGCAGAGATTAAACAAATCATCAGTAATCAGGAATATAAATATTAAGATTCGAAGTGTGGGCCCCTTATGGAATAACCAAGTATAGATAGCGGGCTAAATAAAAGTCAGGCGCGGTTGGTGGTGCGCGAATATTATAATAATTAATTTTAACATATAATTTTTCAAACAAAAATTCGTTTAAATATAGCCAGTTATGCAGCATCTAAAAGTTAAATTAATCGGGGCGAGGGAAGGGATTTTACTACGCCAATGAATTTGTGTTGGAAAAATTATGTGCTAAAATTAATTATTATAATATTCGCGCACCACCAACCGCGCCTTGCTTTTATTTAGCCCGCTATCTATACTTGATAAATATATTAAGTATAATAAGATAACTCGATAACTTTATTAATATTAAAAAAATTTCGATATTATTAATATTATAGATAGTCAATAACTTTGTTAATATTTATATAATAACTTTATTGATATAACATTAATACATATGATTATCACATAATTGTCTTTATCAAAGATTACATAATATTTGTATTTTATTTTTACAGAAGATTATAGAAGGTGTTCAAAATAACCCCCATTTTCTTCCGCACATAACGCGATTCTCCGCATTATGCTTTCTCGCACTTTCGCTAACATTACGGGTGTAATTTTTTGACATGCTGCTTCTATTTTTTGTATAAATTCGTTTCTACAAGGTGGCAGTGTCTCATACACCTGATGTCGTATGTAGCCCCATACAAAAAAATCCATAGGTGTTAGGTCAGGAGAGCGTGGGGGCCATTCATGCAGAGAACTATGGATGCCTATCCATCTGTTAGGAAATCTTTGATTTAGTATATTACGAGCGAGAAGGGATGTTTGAGCAAGATGGCCATCTTGTTAAAAGATAATATTTGGTAATACAGCCAATGGAACATCTTCTAATAAATTAGGTAGTGTTTCCTCCAAGAAAGCGGAATAAACTTCTGCAGTGACGTTAATATTTTCCGGAAAGAAATACGGCCCGATAACTTGATTATCTAAAATTCCCACCCAGACATTAATATGGAATTGGCCCTGGATGTGTGTTTCCTTTCGGCAATAAGGATTTTTCTCCGCATAATGATGTTCATTATGTCTGTTTATGCGCCCATCACTGCGGAAAGTGCATTCATCTGTCCAGAGAATTCTCCTCAAGAAATGATCATCAGCGATGTTGTTTACGTCAACCTGGTACAAAGGTACAAATTTCATTGCTACGATTTTGTAGATATTTGAAATCAAAATGGCAAGAAAATTGTTAAATTATAAACTTGTGGCTATTGTCCTACGATAAATCGATATCTTTAATATTACAATTCTTTAATAATTCTCAAAGCTGATAAAAATTAAAATTTAATTTTTAAACTATTTAAAAAAAAAAAAGATTTTTTATTCTCAATTGTGGTAAGAACCAATAGCCATCAATTAGTAATATATCTTGCTCTTACTTGTTCTGAGAGCCAATCACAAAAAGCTTCTCGGCGACGCAAATCTTGAGGAAATAATCTTTGAGTTGTATGCCTCTTAAATGGATGCCATCCAAGATTATGCTTAATAATTCTGTGGACTTTAGTATGGCACACTTGTAGGTCATATGCAATACTTCTTGTGCTCGTATGCGGATTAGCAATAATTGCCTCTCTTACAGCATTAATTGTTCTCTCATCTCGTTGGGCTACATGCCGTGGACGTGTTGGAGCGTGTAACATTCCATGTTGACAAGTTCTATTATATAGAACTTGAAAAAAACCGTGCACTGGGTGTTGCTTATCAGGAAAACGTTCGGCATAGAGGGCTGCGGCTCGCCTTTGATTTTTATGGCATTCGCCATAAATAAGTAACATATTTATAATTCTTCGTTACTGTAACAAATGCGCTCCATTATCAGACACATCAGAAACGTGACTATTTGCAAACTGTTGCCTAGCAAAAGTTATTGATACCGATTGTCAATTTTCAGTCTCCGCACACATGCGGGGTGTCTATAAAGTCAGTCCCCACACTCTATATTTCGGAAACGGCTCAAAATTATAAAAATTTGCGAAATACTTGTAAAACATACAGCTGTAACGTTGTTACAGATTTAATATAAATACTGTATTTATATTAAATCTGTAACAACGTTACAGCTGTATGTTTTACACACCCGGGGCACGGTTTTTTTCAAGTTCTATATAATAGAACTTGTCAACATGGAATGTTACACGCTCCAACACGTCCACGGCATGTAGCCCAACGAGATGAGAGAACAATTAATGCTGTAAGAGAGGCAATTATTGCTAATCCGCATACGTGCACAAGAAGTATTGCATATGACCTACAAGTGTGCCATACTAAAGTCCACAGAATTATTAAGCATAATCTTGGATGGCATCCATTTAAGAGGCATACAACTCAAAGATTATTTCCTCAAGATTTGCGTCGCCGAGAAGCTTTTTGTGATTGGCTCTCAGAACAAGTAAGAGCAAGATATATTACTAATTGGTGGCTATTGGTTCTTACCACAATTGAGAATGAACAATCTTTTTTTTTTTAAATAGTTTAAAAATTAAATTTTAATTTTTATCAGCTTTGAGAATCATTAAAGAATTGTAATATTAAAGATGTCGATTTATCGTAGGACAATAGCCACAAGTTTATAATTTAACAATTTTCTTGCCATTTTGATTTCAAATATCTACAAAATCGTAGCAATGAAATTTGTACCTTTGTACCAGGTTGACGTAAACAACATCGCTGATGATCATTTCTTGAGGAGAATTCTCTGGACAGATGAATGCACTTTCCGCAGTGATGGGCGCATAAACAGACATAATGAACATCATTATGCGGAGAAAAATCCTTATTGCCGAAAGGAAACACACATCCAGGGCCAATTCCATATTAATGTCTGGATGGGAATTTTAGATAATCAAGTTATCGGGCCGTATTTCTTTCCGGAAAATATTAACGTCACTGCAGAAGTTTATTCCGCTTTCTTGGAGGAAACACTACCTAATTTATTAGAAGATGTTCCATTGGCTGTATTACCAAATATTATCTTTTAACAAGATGGCCATCTTGCTCAAACATCCCTTCTCGCTCGTAATATACTAAATCAAAGATTTCCTAACAGATGGATAGGCATCCATAGTACTCTGCATGAATGGCCCCCACGCTCTCCTGACCTAACACCTATGGATTTTTTTGTATGGGGCTACATACGAGATCAGGTGTATGAGACACTGCCACCTTGTAGAAACGAATTTATACAAAAAATAGAAGCAGCATGTCAAAAAATTACACCCGTAATGTTAGCGAAAGTGCGAGAAAGCATAATGCGGAGAATCGCGTTATGTGCGGAAGAAAATGGAGGTTATTTTGAACACCTTCTATAATCTTCTGTAAAAATAAAATACAAATATTATGTAATCTTCGATAAAGACAATTATGTGATAATCATATCTATTAATGTTATATCAATAAAGTTATTATATAAATATTAACAAAGTTATTGACTATCTATAATATTAATAATATCGAAATTTTTTTAATATTAATAAAGTTATCGAGTTATCTTATTATACTTAATATATTTATCAAGTATAGATAGCGGGCTAAATAAAAGCAAGGCGCGGTTGGTGGTGCGCGAATATTATAATAATTAATTTTAGCACATAATTTTTCCAACACAAATTCATTGGCGTAGTAAAATCCCTTCCCTCGCCCCGATTAATTTAACTTTTAGATGCTGCATAACTGGCTATATTTAAACGAATTTTTGTTTGAAAAATTATATGTTAAAATTAATTATTATAATATTCGCGCACCACCAACCGCGCCTGACTTTTATTTAGCCTGCTATCTATACTTGGTTATTCCATAAGGAGCCCACACTTCGAATCTTAATATTTATATTACTGATTACTGATGATTTGTTTAATCTCTGCGCTTTCGACAAATTTTCATCAAAATACGAGACATTCGCTTAAATCACGCAAAACATTCAATTTTAATAGACTTCAACATTGATCGGTTAAAACAGAAGCCAAAGTGACAAGGTATGAAAATACATTTTATAAAGTAAACGTGACAAACGAGGGATGCCTTATATTTCTCTTACGAAGAAAGCTGGATCATAGTCGATCATAGTTATTATACATTGTTATTTTATTATTTCAATTATTTTATTTTGCACGAAATATTTCATACAAAAAATAATATAAATTATATATATAATATATGCAATATTATATATATATACAATATATATATATATATATATCAATATATTAATAATCTGAAATAATTGTTATTAGGCATAAGATCTGCTGATAACCGTTTCTATCGTTATTTATAACGATAGAAACGATTATCAGCGGATCTTATGTCTATAAACAACATTTATTTCAGAATATTAATATTTCATCATTAACATTGACAATTAATTCAATATACTGATTCTAATAAGCATCTTTATGTAAATAATGCTACTGAATCTCATATAAATCTACAAGGAATTTATTACTGAAAAGTATTTATTAAATATTATGATAATTTGCCTTATATAAACTATTCATTAGCATCATATTTAAAATGTATATTTTATACTAATAAACCTCTTGTTTATGAGATTAAAATTAAGAGTTTTAAGATGCAGCAGCATCATTTATATAAAGAATTATATAATGCTTATTAGTATTGATATATTAAATTAATTAACAATTTAATGATAAATTATTTATTAATGTAACAAAATGAATATTGTAAGATTTGTTAATAGTGATTTCTGCCATTATTTAAACTTAGGTACTGTGACGTGGCAGCTCCGCTGCACGTTGCAGCGTCCCCGCCGCCGCCACGGGGCGCGGAATTGCACTCGGGGGCGAGCCGGAAGAGCGGCGCGAAATCTCCAGGGGGCCTCATAGTCCGTTAATTGCGTATTAATTCTCTTTTTGTTTATTCTTTTTATTATATTCTGTAATCGCGGCACCTCGCCGGAGCCCACCGGCGAAAACATCATCGGCAGCGACCTTGCGGGCATCGGGGAAGAGGAGCAGTGCGAGGGACGAAGAACGCTCCAGAATTCAGCCGTGCGAAGACGAAGGATCGCCGCGGGCCACGCACAAGGGAGAGCGGGGCAAGACTTCGACCGCGTGATCCCGGCGTGAGGACGGGAGCAGTCCCGGCGCTCTGGATGCGGGAGGGCGGAACGACTCCGCCGCGACAGCGTTACGCCGTGAAGCGGCGTAACCGCTAAGACGGTTACGACTCCGACCACGGAGTCACGGGGAGGGACGTCGGCGTCCGTCCCCGCGGCGGAGGTGCCGTGAGGCGAACCGGGGCGTCCGACCCGCTTTACTCGAGCGCCCCATCGACTAATTATCGCGAAATCACGAGGCACCCCGCAACGGATCACGCGAGATTACGTTACGCGAAGTGTCGCGGCGTACTTGCGGGATCGATCCCGATTGGCCCGCGCTATCGCGCCACAGACGTACGCACCCCCGGGGTGGGGCGCGTCGTCGATCCGCAATCGAGCGACCGACAGGACGATCTCTTTCGGTTCGCCCCCTCGCCGAGTTAACTGGTGCGTGCTCGATATACAGCGAGAAGCTGTCGTTTCGCGATACTGCTGACGAGTGTGAGGAATCCCGTGGAGGATCAGCCCGTGTGGGTGTCCTGGAGCGAGGAGAACGTCGGGGAAGCGGCGTCGAGTGCCGGTGAGGTTGCCAAAGTAAAATTTAGTGTACAGCCACGGGAAAGCCGTCGGGTCGCGTTCGCGTTTCGTGCCGACTCGCGTTAGTGCCGCTTTCGTGCATTTTGGTGTCCGCTCGCCGTGCACGGCGTAGCAAATAATTGGTGATTTCGCGGTAGCGATCGGCATCGAGCGCGGAGGGCCCCCTTTGGCGATCGCGCGAGCTTGTGTGTGCGGGATTAGGGCATCGCGGATTCGCGTCGCGTAACGACCCCCTTGGAGATCGTGATCGCGGGCGTGTGCGGCGACCTTCGGCGGGGTCGAAGGACGAGGCCTCGCGTTCGCGCGGACGACATACGGGAGTGGCCGCGTATTAGATTCGTGTACGGTGTACGTCCTCGGGTTCGCGTTGAGTGTGGCGTAACTTCGTATCTGCTCGCGTACCGGGTGAAGTCCGGCGTTCTTACGACCGACTTTGAGTGCGCGTTGAGTGTGACGTGGACTCGTATCTGCTCGCGTTCCGTTAGAGTTCGACCCTTTTTGGCGTTTTCGATTGCGTAGTGCCGTCCCGAGTCGTACCCGCGTTCGCGCTCGCGCCTCCGCCGCCGCGCCCCGCGTGCGAGTCGCGTCGCGCCCGCATACCGCGTGTTTTTGCATGTTTTTCGCTGCGTATTATTTCCGTGTAGCGTTCCTGGGTCTTGTTAGTTGCGCCGCTCGGGATCTATCATTCCCGATATCCTCAGGAGATATTATTTGCGACGCTACCCCATCGTATTAATTGCGATATCGTTTCGTGATATTATATTGCGTTGTTCGTCGCGATACTTTCTCGCGTTATTAGTCGTTGTTATCTTGCGTTATTAGTCGCGATATTATTTTGCGTTATTATCTTGCGTTATTAGTCGCGATATCATTGTGCGGTATTACTTGTAATATTATTTTGCGTTACTATTGGTGTTATTAGTTTGTGTTATTATTCGCGATCTTTCCTCGCGTTATTATTTGCGATATCCTTTCGTGTTACTATTTGTATCGTTTGCCTAGTTTCTTGCGTTCCTCGCTGCCGCGTATTTGTTTTGCTCTATTATTCGCGTTCGATATTCTTGAGTGTTAGAGTCAAGTCCGAATATTATCTCGCGTACTTTGGATTATTTCCAATATTATTGTGTTATTATTTGCGACCTTATTTAGTATTATTATTAGCGATCTTAATGGCGATAATTATTAATTGCGATATTAACGTTATTATGTGTGCGTTTTCCGCTGCCGCGTATTAGTTTTGCGTTATTACTCGCGTCGATATTTTGTATTAGATTTGCGTCGGATATTATTCAGGGGTATTGGTTGAGTCGAAATATTAACTTTGCGTTACCCTGGTTTATGCGTGGCGTTATCTTTACTATCGTTCGCCTTATCCGGAACCTTTCTCGCGTTATGGTTAAATACGGAATATTTTGCTGATTTGCGTGCTCTATTGCGCTTGTAATTGCGTCGCGCGTGCGAAGAGCTCACGCCGACACGGCGTCAAGACCACTGACGACAGAACAGAACCTAGTAGACCGGAGTTGAATCTCCGAGGCTAATTGATAGCGATTTATTGCGATCCCAGCGTGATTATCTGTTTCTTGGGCGAGTTGTAATATCGCAAGAGTACGTTGTCGTGCCCCGTTTGGCGCACGCAGGAATTATACTTGATCGTCGATATTTGTGGCTTTATTGTCTATAATATTTGCCGAATTACGTTTTGATTGCGAGAGGTATCGCGAATGTTATTTAGATCTCATTGTTTAGTTCTTTGTTTGTTCCGTAACGATCCAGAGACCATTATAATTTAGTCACTCAACGGTTTCCTAAATTCCAATCTATTTTCCGTCTGAGTTTACGTTACTCGTTGTCGCGGGTTACTCATCGCGTACGCTCGCGCTTGATATTACTCCGCGTTTTATTTAGTTTTTGTAAACGAACTTGATTACAGTTCGATAGGCGGAGGCGATTGCCTCACTCAACTTTGTTCTTATTCCACGGATCAATTTAAACATTATTATTAAAATTACTATTATTAAACCACTGTTTCACCAATTTCATTACCAGATATTAGTAATAAACGATCATCTATTTTTATTATATTCTACATGTGGCGAATTATTTAGCCGTTATCCCGTCGTCCTCTTGCACTGCCCTGCCTTGCCCTGCCCCTCTACCGTTAGGTCGAGCTGGTCGGCCTTCGCACGAATAATTAAGTTGGAGCTTTCGTGAGTCATTACTTGCGTTTTGGCGAATTTTTGCGAATTGAAGCCTTCAAGTTGTCGTGATAAATTATTTGAGGATCGTTGTATTTAGTGGACGCGATTTGCCGCGTCTGGCGCCCAATAGTTTATATCGCGAGTCAAGAGAGTTCGTGCGAGGGACCAATTTGAGAGGCCTGACACCTGACTCTCTACCGCCCCCTTTTGATCCGGCTTGCGCCCGCGTGCAAAAAGCCGTGACAGTACATAGAATGAAATTTATTGGCCAAATTATAATTTAAATTTTTACACATATGCTAATTCCTGACTTTTGTCCTGTGCATAAACATTGTGTGCAAAAATAATTTAAGTAATAAAATTATAATATATAATGATTATGATGGACTATGATACGAGCTTTTCTCGTAAGAGAAAAGATATCTTTCGTTTTCTTAATAAAATTTATTTCATAACCTGTATTGTCATCTCGACTTCTGTTTTAACGTTAACGCTACGGAAATCCGTCACAATTGTATTGCAACTTCGGGCGCTACAAAGTTCATTTTATTTTAAAAAAAATATGCGAGAGATTATAGGTGATGCACCGAAGTCAGCGCATTGTGAACGACCATGCGCGCCTGCTCGAATGGGCAACCCGTCATACTGACCTGTATGTCTCTGCAACACCCTGTACTTTCAGAAAGCAAAGGCAGCAACGGACTCGACGCAAGAGAAAAGTAGACGTTCGCGACCCACACACTCAATGCACACAGAAACGCAAGACGGAAATTCACGACTCACACACACGCACACACGCGAAACTTATACCACACGCACTCAAAAGGCCACACACACTCACGCATTCCCCGCGTTCGCGACCATCTCGACAAATGCACGGCGAAATATGCGCGACATTTCCAGGCTGCCCGCGACGCAATAATCGTAACGCAATCGCAATATCTCCCCCGACGCGTTTTCCACGCTCGCGGGGTGCGACCCACGATACACGATATTCTCTCGGCACGTCTCACGACGTCCGCGAGACGCGACACGCAATACTTCCCCCGGTGCGCCTCCCCAATGCTCGCGAGACGACACCGAGAATTTTCACGATAACTCGAACCCCCGAAGGGCCCGGTACAACGACTTCACTCTGTCGGGCGCACCCGACACACACGCGCGATGCCGCGATACGCCCGACGCAGCTGTGCCCGGGACTCTTCCCCACGAATTGACTGCCGGCCGCACTAGTCCTCGAGGAGGGTTTCCACGCGAAATGATTCGTGTGCGCCCTCGGCCGGTCCCCTCAACCGCGTTGCAGGTAATAGGTACGGAAGGTACCCGATATTCTCCTCGCACGAGGTAAACGTACGTGCCGAGGTAACCACTGGGTAATAGAGGCGGGACGGAGGCCGAGGTCGCACACTGAGCGCCACAAAAGTACCGGGGTAGAAGCCTTACAGATGCTGCGTTGTCCGCTGCCTGCTGTTGTGTCGCTGCGGGGTGGACTCGTCGCGGCTTGATCGCTCCTCGCTCGTGGTTGGCACGACAGTGCCGGGTAGCGCGCCCGGCGAGACCACGCCGGGCCCCCGCGCATGCGCGCCCGCCCGCGACCGTCCATCCCGGCCGACCGTCTCTCAGCGTCGCTCACGATGACTCACGTGACTCCTGCCGTCTCCAAGCGGGACTTTTAATTGCCGCTTCGCCTCGTCCGTCTGGCGGCCCCGGCCGCGACTCCACGTCTCATCAGGGTGCGCCAGGCTGGCCGGGCCTTGGCCACTGGCCGGGATGGCGTACGTCTCCGGGGACGGCGATACGGGTCGCGCATCCGCCCCATGGTGACGGTGTCGCGCCCTCCGTAGGGACCTTGGCGGGACGTCTCCCGACTGGGGTCCTCGGTTTCCTCGTCGGCTGCGGCGGGCTCGGGGGGTCTGGGTCCATCCTGCGAGATCCTGCCCGGCGGCGGACCCAGGCGCGGCCCACCGGTCGGCGCGGTACTCCATCCGGTCCCCTCCGACGTCTGGCTTCTCCCTCGTTGCGACACAAAGTCGTTACAATAGGTGGTCGACTATCCACCCCCCGCAACGTTTGCCGCACTCCTCCTGAAAGATCCTAACTCTCGCAAGATAAACGTTAACGCAATCAACCTCCCTCGATCCGAGTCGAGGAACCATCCCCCGGCATTCCCTTCGGCCGAGCCTCCGTCTGGGCGGTGAACGCGACCATGTCACGTCACAACTTAGTGGAAACTTGAAATTAATCTTTCGTGTGTTTATCAGAAATATAAAACTTTTCACAGTTGTGGAATAGTTAAATTGATTTGAAATAAACCGCTTCTGAAAATAGATCTTAAGAAGGAACGTATATATTAAAAAATGGTATTTTTAAATTGTTTGTATGAAACTGTAATATTGTAACTTTAGTAATTCAATATATTTTTAAAACAATTTCGCAATATTTGTAGTGAACTACATTATCCCCAGGTAGCACAGGGAGAACGCCCAACCTGTATGTGAATAAATGTTTGACAAATCTTCACGCATAGTAAATTAAATGAAGAAGCTACCTGTTTCTTTGCTACATTAGTGTTCTACAAAATTATCTCAATTCTCGCACGATGAGTTCATCAACAATTTCCTGCCGAAAGCATTCTACATGTATCCTACTGTGTATAACTTTTCGAAGTTTCTATGTTATTACTTCAGTTAGAAATATACTAATCCAATAGTGTGTGTAAATTATTCGTAACATTTGGAGAGCATACTAAAAATTGGCTACAATTTAACTAATATAAAGTAACAGTATCAAAATGATGTAGCACTCTCATAGTGACTACTTGTTGATGGCATCTACCTGCAAAAGGAGAACGCACAAACTGCATGTAAATAATGTTTGACAATTTTTCACGCACAGTAAATTAAATGAAGAAGCTACCTGTTTCTTCGCTACATTAGTGTTCTACAAAATTATTTTAATTCTTGTACGATAAGTTCATCAACAATTTCCTGCCGAAAGCATTCTACATGTATCCTACTGTGTATAACTTTTCTAAGTTTCTATATTCTTACTTCAGTTAGAAATATACTAATCCGATAGTGTGTGTATATTATTCGTAACATTTGGAGAGCATACTAAAAATTGGCTATAATTTAACTAATATGAAGTAACAGTATCGAAATGATGTAGCACTTTCATAGTAACTACTTGTTGCTGGCATCTACCTGATTACATAGGATTATATTTAATGTTATGCATACGCGCTTTACGGAAATATAAGATTTTATTACAATATCATGCTACTGTTGTAGTTCAACGGTGCAACATTTTAATTACTATATTACTGATGGAATATATCCAATTATTATAGATCTATGCGCATTTATACGTAATGTATGTTCATCTCCAGCATAGAGTTTAATCATATTATCATGCTACCGTTGTTGACTGGATGAGGCGTCATTTTGTCCTATATATATTCTATTATGTATCATTCTTTGTTTTCATATTTCTTTGTTTTTATCTGTGTGAACGAAAAGAAAGCTAATTTAAGTTTCAGTTCCTTCTCAGTATCATCGAAGAAAGCATCGCAGAGGTTATGTAAGATTTTATTAAATTAAAAAATTATACAACAATGAGTAGCGCCGATAAATTTCCGAAACGAAGCCGGAAAAGTTTTGACATATTGTCAGACAAGCAGAAACGACTTCGCCAGAAAGCTCATTTTAATTCGATAATTAGGGCTGTCGAATGTGTTTCAAATAGAACAATCGAAGATGATAAACGACGTAGTGCTGCAACATCAAGCAGTGTAAATATTGAAAGTGCAAGTGACAATAGTTTTCAAGATGAAGCAGGTACGTATTGCTACCCAGAGATAATTTTATATAAAAAAAATTACTATGTACGGCAGTACCCACAGACCATGAAGCCGCGGACCGAAAATTTGTACTATCAATCTATATATAAAACAAGGGCTAAGAGCCAAACGCAAGTTGTTGATGCAAAATAATCTGACATATCATATATTTAAAAATTTAATTTAGACATTTCGGTCTACATGAGACCATCTTCAGTAAATGTAAAATACACATCCACCGAGGACACGCTGGTAAATAAATATTGTATACATAGTTTCGGTAACTTTTTCAAATGAGACAAAGACGCTGTAATGATTTGCGCAATTTAAATATAAAACGTTTCAAGTCTAATAAATTACAAAATGTTAACAATCATCGTTTATACATACATACGTCAATAATAAAAACGAATCATATGGCAATACAATTATTCCTCAGCATTGTTGAAAGAGAATTGAATTGTAATTATTGTCGCTACATTGAAAAAATGACATCAGATTAAAAAATTGATTGAAACGTTATAATTAACAACATCACATTTAAATATACATACTGAAATAAATTAATTGAGTATATTCCTCGTTGGATATGTATTTACATAATTACTGAAGACATTACATAATTACTGATTTACTAAAGATGGTCTCATGTGTATAGACCGAAACATCTAAATATTAAATTAAATTAAGTCAGATTATATTATTTTGCACCAATAACTTGCGTTTGGCTCTTAGCCCTTCTTTTATATAAATTGATTTTAATTCTCATGAGCCTATATTGTTCAATCTAATTTGTACTATGTTTTACATGTGAAAAACATAGTAAAAATTTTTATAATTTTATGGTCCGCGGCTACTGCCGCACATAGTAATTTTTAATATAAAATTTTCTCCGTTTACTGATATTGGTACGTATCGATCGATGTTTCTTTTGATCCAACAGATGATGGTGATATTTTCTACAGTAGTGATACTTTGGATAGCAATTTGGATGAATATGAAGACAGTATTGATGACGAGCAATATAGAAATGACGACAATTTTGAAAGTGATAACAATTCTAGTGATGCGTACCCGAATAGTGAATTTATTACGAACTTTACTAACGCGTGCGTTCAAACTAATATGACTCACGTTCAGATAAATAGAATATTATCTGTTCGTAGACAACATAAGTGTTTCCAGAAAGTACCAAAAGATGCTCGATCTTTGTTAAAGACTCCTAGAATATGTAAAAATATAACAGTTATTGAGCCTGGCCGATACCTTCATATCAGTATTGAAACAAATATTATAACAAAATTAAAAAATATTGATACAGAAATACCTCATGTATTACTTATAGATTTTTCTACCGATGGCGCTAACATTTATAACAATGTTTCATGTGATGTATGGCCTATTCAATTTCGAATTATAAATATATCTGATAAACGCCCTATGATAGCAGGTCTTTATCAAGGAACAAAACAGCCTGCTAATTTTAAAGATTTTTTTGCTGAATTCAAAAACGAATTTATTAAATTAATAAATACAGGCTTCATGTATAATGGAAGAAATATTAAATTACAAATCAACGCATTTATCGCTGACACTCCAGCAAAACATCATTGCCTCAATATTAAGGGTCATGGTGGTTATTACAGTTGCCCTAAATGTAAAATTCCTGGGGAACGTCATAAAAACGACCGGACCCATGTTTATATAGGAATAGGCTACGCTCCCAGAACCGACGAAGAATTCATTACTTTTCAAATTAATGATTCTCATATTCGGAATAATGACGATCGGCATCATAATGGCATTTCGGCTTTCCACGATTTACCAATGGGATTAGTAAGTCAAGTCCCTTTCGACTACATGCATTTAGCGTTACTTGGTGTTGTTAAAAAAACTGTTGTGGCTGCATGGATTGATGGAAAATTTAAATCAAGAGCACTGAATATGGAAACACAAAGACATATTTCCGAGCGTTTACTAACAATAGCTGCACATAGTTGTCCAAAAGAGTTCGCACGTCGTCCGAGAAGTTTACATTATTGTCACCGATTCAAGGCTACTGAATTTCGGCAGTTGTTATTGTATACTTCAATCGCAGTACTCTTAGATTTATTCGGAAATGACAACAGAATATTACATTTTTTAAAACTACACTGCGCTATTCGCCTCTTAATTAAGCCCAAACTGAACGACGTTGAGATCAACAAAGCACAAAAATTGTTAGAATTGTTTGTTTCCGACTGCGTAAATATATACGGAAGAAATTTTATGTCATATAACGTTCATTGTTTAATTCATCTCACAGAAGATGTTCGAAAATTTGGATCTTTAGATCATTTTTCTTGTTTTCCTTTTGAAAACAACATGACATTTTTCCGTAAGATAATAAGAAGTCGTACGAAGGAACTGGAGCAAATTTATAAACGTTACGAAGAAGAAAAAATGGCCAATGACACGTTTCATGTTCAAATAAAGTCGAGAAAAATAATTACTGCTTACGGTGCAAAAAAGATTTCCGAAAACAATTGTCGACCTGTTGTAATAGAAAATAATTTATTACTCCAATTTAATCGAATAAGAATTAACAATTTTACTTACAGTTTAGATGATAAGAATAACTGTTGTATATTACACGATGGCAGAATTATTATCATTGTCAATATTTTAAAGTACAGCGATAGCACCTATCGTCTTGTTGGGAAAATGTTTCATAAGTTGGAGAATCTTTATGAAATTGATAAAGATTTTAATTCAACACACGTTGATATTTATAAATGTAGCGACCTACGACAAATATATTTTGATATTTTACCTAGCGATATTAAATATAAAGCGTATAAAATGCTTTATTGGAAAAATTGTGAAAGATATTACGAAAATGATATTTCTGTTATTGCAGCGATATATAATGATGAATGGCTGTATTAAATAATATGTAATAAAGTAAGTATGTACGCATATGTTTACGAATAATATATATTCATTCAAAATTACTCAACTTTATTATTGGAAAACATGTATGACACTGCACTATTACACAAGTGTTGCGCGGGTACGCGCGTCTGCTAGTGTTTTAATTACTCAATTTACTTTAACTTTCCTCTAAATATTTCTCGAAGAACAAATCTTATATATATATATATATATATATATATATATATATTTCTCTTGGTTTTACTAGTGCCTTTTTATGGTTTTCTTTTGTTATTGTCTTTTTGTCATATATGTATATGCATAATATTTCTCATATTTATTTTTTATCATTTTGTTATTATGTTACTTCTTTGCGATATTGTTATATTGAATTGAGTACTGGTTGAGCTGCATTGTAGAGTTGTGATTACGCAGTGATGCCATTTCGAGCCCAAACACAAGAAAATTCAGAGACGAATAACCCTTACGAAAAAATACAAATCGAATGTAAACACTCAAATTTGGGTGTTTCATGAAGGTTTACATTCAATTTGATGGTCATTTAGGACCGTCAACGTATGATTGAATGTATTTTTTCATAAGGGAATATTAATCGTATACTAATACCTTGCATTTTATATTTTTAAAGTATCACACACACAAGCGAGAACTGCTACGTCACATGTCCGTGCGCACTCCGAGCGTACATCATTCGCTTCGAGCGCACACGACTATCACACGTGATCGAGTGACGAACCGATCACGTGACCCCATTTATGGCGCCTAGGACCATGGTCTTTGCGTCTCGAAAGGTGTTGCGATTCGAAAGCGTGTGACTTCTTGTTGAGAAAGATAGCTAGTGTCCGGAATCAGAAGAATACTTCCAAATCAGCATCTCAAGTTTTCACTTTTGGCATTGGAAATTGTTTGAATAAACGAGGAGACAACAGGATTAACGCGTACGGTGTGTAGTCGTTGTTGCGTGAGTGATCTTTTGCAACGCAGTACTCACTCAGAGACGAGAGCCTCAAAGATCGAGCATACATAAGTATGTAGACACATAATTCAATATTGTTTAGGGTATCAAGATTAACTTTGCAAACAAGTGTATATACTTTCATATGTAGAATCTAACCTAACCTAACTATATAGAAAGTATACATGTATTTTATTACAAAAAATTAATAAAAATGCATCCACTACTGTCTATTAAAATAAGCTTATATCCTGACGCTTAACAAAAATTAGTTTTCAAAAAATATTACTTTTATTATTAAACGTTTTAACGTATTTGATATACTAAAATATATTATTTAATTCATCCCCATAAAGGTAACAATGTACTCTTATCCCATGGAACCTCCAAGTCCTCAAACCACACTAAAAGAACATTCTGTTGCCAAGGATGATATGGCAAGGCTAGAGTCTGATGAAAATCGGGAACTACAAGACATCTCTAATTTTACTCGAAACTTCAGAAACAATATTAATAATGAAGAGATCCTCAGTCCGAAAAGAAAAAAATATAAAATGCAAGGTATTACTATACGATTAATATTCTCTTATGAAAAAATACATTCAATCATACGTTGACGGTCCGAAATGACCATCAAATTGAATGTAAACCTTCATGAAACACCCAAATGTGAGTGTTTACATTCGATTTGTATTTTTTCGTAAGGGTTATTCGTCTCTGAATTTTCTTGTGTTAATACTACAACATTACATTCATAGAAAATCTTTCTCAGATTACTATGATGTCATATTGTAAAATTTTATAATCCTAATTAATATGTTAAAATAATCTAACATTCCTTTTGTAATTCTGTAGCTCGAGTTTGTGCACAAGCAGATATAGTTTTCCAAAGATATTATACTATTATAAAAAACGTGATCTAAATGTTTGGAAGCAAGGAATAAAAAATTTGTGTGGAATACACATTGAAAAGACTACTACATCCCATTTTACGTAGTTGCTATTCACATTTTTCATTCGTAACTGTCTTCTAAGAAAGAATTTTCACCAATTTAATACATTTTATTTCTATGTATTAATGATATTTAATTTATTTATAAAATAAAATTTCATAAAAAATATATATGGATTTTACATGCAATACATCAAAATTACTTTACGTCAAATGTTAATGTTATTTTTCACAAGTTTGTCTTTTTATCAGTTATATTTGTTCGAAGCACCATTAACATTGAATATATTAGTTGAATAAAATCTTCAAAATTCGATAAATGTGTTTACAATTTCTTTACACGAAGGAATAAGAATATAATTGACAAACTTAAGTTTCCAAATTGTTTCTAATAATAATTATATATATTTAAAATTATAGTTTTTATACTTTAAATAATTAAATATTAACATTTTACATAAAAAGTTTAGACAAATCTATAGGTATTGTTTCTTTTAAAATATATTTTTGATAATTTTCAGCTACAAGTTCCAAAAAAAATTACGAAAATGTCTTAAACAAGGATTCAGAAAACGAGGAAGAAGAATATGTTAATGTACCAATATCGATTTTAAAATCAATATTATCTGAAATAAAGTAAATATTATTTATTTAAATATAAAACTTTAAAAGTACATTAATGTTCGATTGTTGATTAACTTATTCATAGCTAATATTTTATTAAGCAAATATATATGTGTGTACATGTATGTATATTAACATGTATGTATATGTATGTGGATAAAACCTTTCTAAATTTTTCTAGAGAGTTAAAAAAGGGACATGAAAAAATATTCGAAGCTATAAATCAATTGGGAAATGCAAGAAGTAGTAGCACAGCTGTCATAAAAGAAGTTCAAAAATTGAATCTTCCCCTGCAAACAGTCGAACAATTTCATAGTCTTATGAATGATGAGAAAGCATTGGCTATTTTGGTAAGTTAAAATAAAATAACTTCATACCAAGTGTGTGTACATATACATTTATATTATAATCATTCTTCAGTGTACTTGTATATAAAAGTCTGGAACTAAAGTAGGTCTTAAACCTTTTCTCAGGAAAAATATTTTGTTCTCCTCGGAGGGTTCAACATGTCAAATGCCTTGGATGGTTTTTTAAGAGCAAGCGTGACAGACAAATTAATAAAATCATCTTTCACGTGGAAAGAAGGAGATAAAAAAATTCGATTCCGGGAAACAGCTCTGAGTCTAAAATATTATGGTAATTATGAGAATTATTTAAATTATCTTGGATGGACTTGACTCTTTGATTTAAAAGTTGTTATCACATGCCGAGCACTGGATAGCAACATACCCGGGTCGCAATATGTACGTTCATTCAAATTGGAAAAAGGTTATTTTTTAAATGAAAGAATATATCTATGTACTACAATAAATACATTATCTCCTCAAAAAATAAGTAATAAATAATTATCCAAACTGTCTATTTTGTTCTGCTTGTATTAAAGTCAGTTTTCCGCAAGGCAACTAGCTATAATTTGTATCCTTTGGAATAAACAGATGCACATGTGATTTGTTTGAGTCGTATTACAACGAACACTGACGTACAATCAGGTACAAAACACCGCCGCATATGTTTCAGTTTTCTCAATCAAGATTTTGGTGAATATTGAATAATATTGAAAAATAACTTAAGGTTATTTTGCGCGGAAGACCCGGGTTTGAGGCAGCCTAGCGCTCCTAGCGGCAATATCTTCGTAAACGACAATTATGATCTCACTTGCACTGGCACTGGAGCGCTTTAATTCATATGATCACTGTATATAAATTTGTTACAATCGATACAGAAGGACATTAAGACGGTGACTTGATCCGTTCTGCCTTCTCTCCACGTCTTATAAGTTAAAACAACCTGTAGTCTCGAAGCTCGGATCGTAGCTCGCGGCGTGGTCAGGGTCGAGAAAAAGGTGCGGAGGAAAAAGCGCTTATACTCGGGTTTATACTCGAAGATCTGGTTTAACGATAATTTATTCGCTTTAATCAAATAACTGGTTTACATATAGTTTACACGGCGAATACGTATACGTGTTACAATCTGTATTAAATAACTGGTTTACATACAGTTTATATGGCGAGTTCGTGTCCGTATTACAATCTGTATTTGACAGCGCAAGGCGGGGCGTCGTTAGTTTCCCGAATTTACGGAAACGGCTCGCGGCGGTAGCTAGCGGGATGTTTCGGCTCACGATCGATGGGCGCGTCGATAGTCTACGCGGGGCGGCGCTAGAAAGTGAAAGTACCGCGGTGAGTGGGCGGCGCCTAATTTCGGGGATTCGCGTAAATGTCTTAGAAAGGCGCGAGGCGTACACGCGGCGCGGGTAGGTGCGCGATATGATGACACGAGGCGTGTATAATTCGCACGGGCGAATGCGTACAAATGGCGAAAGATACGCGGCACGAGGATCGTGGAAATAATGCCAGGAAGCTGCGTGTAATCGGGTACACCCGACTGGGAGGAGTACTCTCCTCCGCAGTACACGCGGACGGTAACCGGGAACACCCGGCAGGACAGAGCACGCTCTGTACAGTACACGTCGGGGAAGGCAAAAGGCCACGGCCGGGTACGCCCGACGTACGGAGAACGCTCCGTACAAGACGTGGACTTTTTAACGGGCGAGAAACGGTGGCACTGGTAACCGAGAACTCTCGGAAGAGACGAGTACGCTCAACCTCACCAGTGCGACCGGAAATCAGGAAAAAGCGGTGTCGGCGTACGGGAACTCCCGAATAGAGACTGAGTACTCTCAACCTCGTCGACACGGCTGGTGATTGCTCGGAGCAGGATCGGGACTGGAAGTCGTGAGCAGCGGACAGGTCTGGACGGATTACTGTCTCACGACGGAGTCTCTCATTAGGCAAATTCGTTGCCTTTTTATACCCCCCAGGGCTCATTACTTCGGTAGCGGGGGTTTGACGTGAAGACTGCACGTGGCGGGGATGTCGCGCCGGAGTAGGGGCGCTGAGCGCTCCGGAGTCGCGAAGACGCTCGATACGTTTTCGGGCGCTCTCGGATATCGATCGGTCGCTCCGAATCGATATCCGAGGCGGCGGCGAGTGCGCCGACTTTCGTTACATTAAAAGATATGTGGGGGCATTCCGCCCCCGTTCTTCGCCCGACGGGTGGTCGGTCGGGCGGCTCGGCTGGTGAACGGCCGGGACGATGCACATTTCGGGGTGCATCGTTACAAAGTTAGCTGAATAAAGTGAGCAGAATTGATTCTAACTAAAATTTCTATTTGTTGCTAAAAAGTTGCCAACAAAAAAATTTATTGCTGTTAATTTTTTTTAAATGATGTTACGCTAAAGTAAGATTAAGTTAGCGTGACAATATACTTATAAAAATAAAATTACACATAACAATAATGTACGAATTTGTTGCTAATTTATTGCTCACAAAATATCCGAGTTTCGAATTTGTTGCTTGCAAATAAGTGTAAAAAACAGCGGGAAATCTCAGCGTGCAGAAAGTTCCAAGAGTAAAGTATCAGAAATAAATTGTTGCTCGCTTAAACTGTCTGCACGCAGAGCGATTTTCCGTTGTTTTTTACACTTATTTTGCAAGCAACAAATTCGAAACTCGGATATTTTGTGAGCAACAAATCCTTACATTATTGTTATGTGTAATTTCATTTTTATAAGTATATGTATTGTCACGCTAACTTAATCTTCCTTTAGTGTAACATCAATTAAAAAAAATAACAACAAATTTTTTTTGTTAACTTTTTAGCAACAAATGAGGAACAAATAAAAATATTAGGTAGAATCGGTTCTGCTCACTTTGTTCCGCTAACTTGTATAAGACGTCTCTCCTTAATCTTTACGACAGTGACAGTGATGAGGAGTATTTTCTCCACTTTTGAGCAGGCCTACTACTGTCTTAAAGTCTTGCTGTATGTTCACTAACGTGATGACGCGAACAAGTTGAACTAATCCGAGTAGACTAGTTCACTCTCTGTGCTTCTGTGCAGTTGAAAATTTAATTATTATTTTGCTGTTGATGCTATTTACTCTTCATTTCTAAGCTTAGTTCTAAATTTTATATTTTAAACATATTTTAATTGTAGGTGCTCTTCGGAAAATTGAAAATTTCAAAAATACCTCAGTTAAGGACTACGAATTAGAGATGTCAAAAGTTATAAAAAATGCACAGCAGCGCCATTATATGTCTCAGCACAGAAAGGAGCACGAAAATGTCAATGCTTTGGAGAAGTCACGCGCTGAAAATCTGCTTGCTGCTAAGTATGCGGCGGCTAGCATGAACTGATTACACGTACTAAATCGTATATTATTTTTTATAATAAAACAATATATATTATCTTATATAATAAAACATTATATATTATCTTATATAATATAAAACATTAATACATAATTACTTTATTTCACTAATTTAACATATTCAAAAAATTTTTTAACTATTGATACTATAGCAAATTAAAGATCAATCAAGCTAAAGATATACGACATTTATTTTAACCTTTCGTAGACAATTTCCGTTAAAAATATAACAAAGTGTACATAAATAAGATACAGTTTATTTATCTATTTATTTTATTTTTTCCGAGAAACTATTTTTGCATTTTAAATGATTTTTTTTTACAAATAAGTGATTATTTAGGTCATTATCAAACTATCAATATTATATACAATTTATATTCAATTTAATGAATATAAATTAATAATATCTAAATATAAAATATAAAATTTTACGTAAATTTATAGAGCACTGTTGTTAATATATATAGTGTATAGACAGACAGAAATGTGAGGTACACATTCAATGAATTGTAGTGTAATATAAGCGGGCCTAAAATACAAATTACTTTCAATCTACAGTAGTGCGGTAGAAGCGGGCATGAAATACAGATTACTTCCGATCTACTGTAGTGCGATAGAAGCGGGCATGAAATACAGATTACTTTTGATCTACTGTAGTACGATAGAAGCGGGCATGAAATACAGATTACTTTCGATCTACTGTAGTATGATAGAAGTGGAACTAAAATGCTAACTACTTATGATCTACTGTAAATTGAAGGAAGTATAGATAAAATGCTAGCTACTTTTGATCTACTGTAAAGCGATAGAAGCGGGAGCGATAAAGTACAGCCGATTTCGATCTACTGTAGCGTAGTATATGCTGTCACAAAATGTGCGTCACGCTCAATCTACTATGAGGCAATACAATTAAGAAAGCGTGTTTGGGTACAATTCAGATATTTTATGAGCTAACAGGCTTTCTCATCGTGAATAACATTTACCCTTCCATTGTTGATTACGACTTGCTAGCATTGGGGAACCTAGGGAGAGCGGTTATAGCTGCTTTATAGTTTGTGGAATTTAGAATGCTACAACCGATCTACTGTGCTACCTGGGATCCGGTGACGTCTTTAAAACATTTTAAAAGCTAGCATTAAGCAGAAATACTGATGACTACAGCGCAATTTATATCTGCAATAAATATTTCAACGGCGGAATTCAAGGGGCTTTATTGTTCCAACTCTAAAATGCACTCATTTTAGAGTTGGAACAATAACATAAAAAATCGCCGACCAAATCCGAGAGGTTGAGGGTCAGACACTGATCGATTTGGTATGGAATGCCCCATACATAAATATTTATTTATTATATATAGAAAATATAAGTAAAAATATTATATATATATATAAAAAATATATTATATATATATTATATTTATAAGCTTAAGCATTCTTTGGTGTTGAGGTTAAATTTACAATAATCCTTCCTTTATTTTGCAGATTTACTTTAAGACAAAATGTTAGATTGCAAAAGGAATTTGTCATGTTTTATCAAATAAAGCTTAGAAAAAGTGATAACAAAATAAAAGCGAAACTGGTCCCACTGGCTTTAAAATTATTTCCCTTTTTTTAAAAAGAGATATTAGTCAATCATCTTTTTTGGAGAACTCTATCGCATGCAGCCTCGCAAAAAAAGAGCTTGAAGTTTATTTTAAATAAAGAAACTATTGTGTTTTGTTCTAGTTTATATTAATCTAATAATATAAATAAAAAAAAAGTTATAAAATATCTAATTTAGTCACTATGTGTGCGTAAAGTGAGCGAAAGCGAGCGGTAAAATAAAGGTTTATTATTACCCTAAGACTTTCTAGACTGTCGATATTGCGATAATAAACCGGTACGGTGAGTAAAGCCGACAGGTGGCTTTGGAATAGAGCGTTTATGTTAAGGAACAGAATCAATATCATGCATATAGATCCTGATGGAACGAATTTTGGGTGGATGTAGAATTCCTACGCAGACCATAAGTCTTACCATCTGTAACCCGGCTTTTATATATCCTTCGCTCTTAATAAATATTACGTAAGTCAGCAGACACATTATGACTATTCCCACCATCACTTTCTAACGACATATAAACTTCATTAATTTGGTGAACTGTGAAATTTCTCTGTTCGGTTGCGTTATTACACAGAGGGCTGATCTTGTGTGGGGATATGTGTATCTAAAAAATAAATACTACTTATTTATTATTTATTGAATATTATTTTATATTAATTAATCTTTTATATTTTATGTGACGCGATATTTATTATATATGATATTTGTTACAAGGCTATAAGTACAGTGTATACTTTAAAGAAGATTAAAACAACCTGATTTCCCGATGCTCGGATCTTACTTAGCTCGCGGCTGGTCAGGGTCGAGAAAGAGGCGCGGAGGAAGAGACGAGAGAACGGTACTTTTACAATTATCGAAGATTTATTAGAAAACTAACGTTATTATAATACAGAATTAGGTGAGGCGATAGCCTCAGGATCGCTTTTAAAGTTTACAAGAATGTCGCGTTATTACAACAAGTTCTGGATCGGCGTATAATATGCGTGCTAGGCGAACGCAAGGCGACGCGTGACAGTTTCCCGAATTGGCGTGATCGGCCCGCGGCGGTAGCTGACGGAACGCGTTGTATCGCGGTCGATGGCCCGCGTGGGGCGGCGCGAAAAATGAAAGTAACGCGTGTACGTGGGCGGCGCCTAATTTAGAAGATTCGCGGAAATGTCTTAGAATGGCGCGAGGCGTGTACGGCACGCGGAGCGATTAGGTGTGCGTTACAATGGCGCGAGGCGTGTACAGCACGCGGGGCTGTTCGGACGAGCGCGTTGGAATGGCGCGTGGTATACGCGGCACGAGGATCTTGTTAAAATGACAGGAAGCTACGTGTAATCGGGAACACCCGACTGGGAGGAGTACTCTCCTCCACAGTACACACACGTTGACGGCAACCGGGGACACCCGGCAGGACAGATAACGCTCTGTACGGTGCGCGTCGAGGAAAAAGACCACGGCCGGGTACGCCCGGCGTACGGAGAACGCTCTGTGCGGGACGTGGACTTTTGTGTGTGATGAGCGATGGTGCTGGTTACCGAGAACTCTCGGAGGAGACGAGTACGCTCAACCTCGCCAGCACGACCGGGGTTCAGGAAAGCGATGTCGACTTATGGGAACTCCCAAATAGAGACCGAGTACTCTCGACCTCGTCGGCACGGCTGGTAACTGGGAAGCAGGATCGGGACCAGGAGTCGTGAGCAGCGGACGGAACGGATCGGCTTGCTGTCTCACGATGGAGTCTTCTAATTAGGCGAAATCGTCGCCTTTTTATACCCCCTGTGTTTGCTATCTTGGTAGCGGGGGTATCGCCGACGCGGAAACGCACGTGGCGGGGATGCCGAGCCGGAGTGATAGGGGCGACGAGCGCTCCGGCGTCGCGAAGACGCTCGATACGTTTCGGGCGCTTTCGGATATCGATCGGTCGCTCCGAATCGATATCCGGCGGCGAGTGCGCCGACTTTATGTAAATTAAAAGATATGTGGGGGCATTCCGCCCCCTTTCTTCGCCCGACGGGTGGTCGGCTGCCGGGCGGCTCAGCTGGTGGACGGCCGGAACGATGCATTTTTGGGGGTGCATGATTTGTACTTAAAAATTCACGAATTTATTGGACAACCAATATCCAGTCCCGACCGAATTTGGCGTTTCCTTTAATTATTGATTATTATCTTATATACGGTCGTACTTTAAAATTTGCTTTGATTTTATGTTACGTTATTATGTTATTATGCTTACGAGCAACATATAATAACATATAATAACGTAACATAAAATTAAACAGACTTTTTGCTTATACGCTTGGTCTCACCTAGAGACCCTCCATACAGAGTCTGGCCATAAGCGATTTTGTCAAAATCCTGCGAGAGAAAAGGATATGCATTATCTCTATAATATTGCTATTATTCGCTATCTACTTATTGCTGCAATACTTATAACACTTTTACAGCTGCCAAATGTGCTTGAGCGTATTAGATGAGGCTAGGTTAAAGAGAAAATGTATATCCGTCTCTCTCGCAGGATTTTGACAAAATCGCTTATAGCCAGACTCTGTATAGAGGGTCTCTAGTCTCACCTTACCAAGAAATATCTTTTATACGCTTTTTTCCAACAATTTTTAAGAAAAAATTATTTTTATTTTTTGAAATGTAAAAGTTGAAATGTAATGACAAACATTTTGAAATGTAAAAGTTGAAATGTAATGACAAACATTTAAAAAATATTACTTATTTTGTTCACATTTTACAATACATGAAATGTACGACCGAATATAAGACTGAATAGTATAATAGAAATAAAACCAAAAATTAAACATAACTAATGTCTGTTTATTAACCAAAAATGTTTTTCCACTTCTAAAAAAGGTGTCTCATCGACGTTTGTTGACGTTTTGTACGGTGTCCACATTTTCAATTTGCATTAGCGCGCAGAGCGCGCAGGCAACCGTTCCAAATAATTAAAGCGCTTCATGCGCATTGACAAAACGGAACGATTTCGAAGCGCTGCGCAACAGTAATGCAGTCTATGCGTTTCATGCGCAACTCGGAACGGAACCTAAGAGCGCGGTGCTCATTCGATAACTCGATAGCTCTAACGATGACGCTTCGGATAATCGCCCTGACAACGTTCGCTTCAATTGCGTTTGCTTCATTTGATTTGCCTCTTTGTCCGTCAAGCGCGAGGCGTGTCAAAGTAAGGCGACTATCGATCCTTTCAAATATTTCGGCTGAGTAACTTTAGTCTCTTGGACGTAGAAAGGTATCAAAAGGAAAAAGAAAGATTCAGTGGATGCTTTAAGATCATCTTAAGATTTTTACAGTCGTTCATTTTCTTTTAAACAAAATAAGAACCATAAATTATGTAAGGGGGGACAAATAATATTAATACAATATTATTGTATATATATGTATAAATAATAATTTATCGTACTATAATTTTATATAGATTTGAATATATAAAAAGGTACTGTCACGACTTTTTGCGCGCGGGCGCAAGCCGGATCAAAAGGGACGGGAGAGAGTAAGGTGTCAGGCCTCTCGAATGGGTCCCTCGCACGAATCTTTTGCCACACGACACAAAGTGTTGGGCGCCAGACGCGGAAGATCGCGTCCACTAAATACCGCAATTCGCCAAATTCTTATTGCGACGATTTAAATCCTTCTATTCACCAATTTCACCAAACACAGCTAATCATTCGCGAAAACCTACAAGTATTTATTCGTGCGAAGGCCGACCAGCTCGACCTAACGGTAGAGGGGCAGGGCAAGGCGAGGCAGCGTAAAAGGATGACGGAATGACGGCTAAATAACTCGCCACACAATAATATATAATGAAATAATGTACCGTTTATTACTAGAGTATGATAAGGTAATTAGTTGGAACAGTTATTTAATAATAGTAGCTTTAATAGTAATGTTTGAAATGATTCGGGAAACAGTAACAAGTTGTGTGAGGCAATCGCCCCCGCCTAACAAACTGTAACCAAGTTCGTTTACAAAAACTAAAATGTAAATAAGAACGCTGTTTCGTGCTCGGCCGAGGGAACCTCAGGACACGAAATTGAATGCCGGGACCAACCTGACAAAGGCGCGAGGCAAGGTCCGAGAGGATTCGCGAGGAGGGGAGAGAGATGACACGCGCACTTTGATTTTGATTCACAAGCACAATTTATTCACAAGAAAGTTTACAAGACTTTTCTCGCACTCGCGCGACCGAGCGGGCTGAGCATCTGCGGAGATGTCGGAACGGAAATCTTGCGTCACTCGGATTCTCTGCGATGGCTCGCGGCACGGAGATCTTGAAGAGCGATTGGTTACCGCCCTCGCGATCGGAGATCTTGAACGCGACCGACGGATATCTTGCTCGCGACGCAGATGAGCGACCGCGAACGCGTTGACTCGCGAGATGCTCAGACGCCCTTATAGTCACTCGAAACGCGATAGCGGGCACGAGTTTTACATGAAACGTAACTTAAATGTACGAGACGCGGTAATTCCGCGTTAACGATGAGAACGGCGCGGCACGACAAGATGGCCGCGAGCGGGCCCGATATCGGGATCGACCGCCCGCTTCGCTTGAATAGAGAAATGCTCCGCGGAGCTTTCGCAGGGTTATCGCAACGATCTGAGGATGCACTCGCGAAAACCCGGGCTAAATCGTGTGACGGTATCGACGTCGACACCGTTCGTTCTCGGAAGATCACGCTACCGCGCACGGTGTGACTGCGTGATCCGTCACGATGACTCGCCACTTCGAAACTCTGGCGAACAGAAAACTCGTGAAATGATACGTTTCGCGCGACGACCAATCGAGCGGGTGCAGATCGCGACGAAACTTGTGTGCACGAGGCGACCCTTTGCACGGGTACTCGTTGCGTAACCAACTTCCCGGAATTCGCGCGATGACCAATCGACCGAGTGCTTCCGCGACGAATACCGGCTCACTTTTCCTTTCACGTGAACGGAAGAACGATGTGAGATGTTTCACGCGGCGACCAATCGAGCGGGTGCGGCTCGCGATGAAACTTAACGAACGCCGCGCAATTACTTTCGAGAACACTCCCGATATTATAATTGCCGCGAACGGCCGGCTCGACTTTTCTCTTAGAGAGACCGAACAGAAGAGAGCGCTGATCGATCACGATCGTCCTTCGTCCCGATAGGAGACCCTCGACGGGGGTCGTTGAGCTCGCGAAGGACGAATCACCATCGATCCACGATGTAACGCGTTGCGCGGTATACATAAATTAGGAAACGCGTGCGCGGTTTGCAACCGCGAGGTCGGAATAATAGGCGCGACAACCGGGTGATTCCGGGCGAGCTCGAATCGAGCCCGAGGGTTGTTTGTGCTCGCGCCAGGGCCGTCTGCTATGGCGACAGCGCCCATTATACCGACTTTATAGAATCCTAAACAAACGCGAAGTAGTATTAAGCGCGAGTATAACGCGATGAGTAATCTCGAAGCGCGAACAATACGCGACAACGAATAACGCAAAATCAGACGGAAAATCTTCGGAAGTTCATGAGAGTAATAATTATAATAATCTCGGGATCGTTACGAAACAAACAAAAGAAACTAGACTATGAGATCCAAATAATGTTCGCGATATTTCCCTGCATTTCACACGCAAACCCTATGGACCCGACCGGTAGTAAAGCAAAAGTTCGATGATCAAGTTTAATTCCTACGTGCGCCAACGGGCGCGATAACTTATTTGCGCGAGATCGCAACTCGCCAACGCAATAGACAGTAACGCGGGAATTGCAAGAAATCGCTACTCATCCGACTCGGAGATCTAGCTCCATTCTGTTCTGTCCTGTCGTCAGTGGTTTTACGCCGCTCCGGCGTGAACTCGTCGTACGCGCGACGCAGTTAGCGAGCACGCAATAGAGTACGCAAAATAAGGAAAGTATTTGATGGCTTAAGGTAACGCAAGAACGGATCTCCCATGACGCAACTAATAAATCGGGGTTACGTAAATGATAACGCTAAGTAATATTTCGCCGTAAACAATAACGCAAAATGACAATCAGGCAGGGATAGAACGCACGAGAAATTACTAACGAACGCGAACAATAACGCAAAGCAATCTCGAGGCACAAATAATACGCGGCAGCGAATAACAACATAAGATCGAGATACAAATAATGACGCGAACAATACAGAGACGCAAAGTAACACAACTAACAATTCGCGATAGCGGGCCACTATCTAATAACGCGATACCTAATGAATACGCAGGACACTTACAAAGCTCTCACGCGAAAACCTGAGCGCCGCGTGGCGCGCACGCAGGGATATTGCGACGAAATTTACGAGCGCGGGCGCCCACGCCATACGGGATGGCCCTTCGCGATTCGGAACGCACCAAAGGGTCGAACTCACAACGGAACGCGACAAGAACGTGTTCGTGCCACACTCAACGCTTACTCAAAGTCGGTCGTAAGGACGCCGGACTCCACCCGGTACGCGAGCAAGAACACTTAACGCCACACTCTACACGAACCCGAGAACGTACCTACGCCACACACGAACCTTATACGCGGCCATTCCGAACGCGAAACGCGCACACGATACCTAACTCGCCCTTCGACCCGCCGAAGGTCATCGCGCAATCCCGCGGTTACGATCCCCAGGAGGCCGTACGCCCACAATGATCCCATGCTATCGCCGAGCTCACGACATCGCCGAGAGGGCCCCTCGCGCTCGATGCCGACCGCCCACCAAATCCGACTCAAAGTATTACGCCGCGTCCGGCGGTCGTCGCGTCCGACGAATAACACCAACGACGTGTCAGCAATAGAGCGAAAGCGCGACCCGAACGGCTACTTCGCTGCTTTACACCAACGGGAATTACTCTGTGGCAACCTCACCGGCACTTAACTCGCTCCTTCCGGCGTTGGTTCCTCCACAGGGCTTCCAGAATACGCCATGGCTCTCGTCTCGCACGGACTCGGACGCAGCAAACCGCGACACCTTATCACGTCGAGAGGGCGAACCGAAAGAGATCGTTCTATCGGTCGCTCGATGGCGGATCGACGCGCCCCACTCAGGGGGGGTGCGTACGTCTTCAGCGCGATAACGCGGGCCAATGGGGAAGCGAACTCGCAATTACGTCGCGGTACTTCACGCGACGCCGTATCAGATGATCCTTCGCCGGGTGCCTCCCGGCCCCGCGACAATTTCCGATGAGTTGATCGGCAGCACGTGGTCAAGTGCCGCGGTCAGCTGGGTGGCATCTCCGCCACGGAGGAATCTTCCCCATGACCTCGGGACGGTATCCTGGCCGCCCCGGTATTGTCGCCGTACAGCGGTGGGTCGTTTCGCCCCCGCGCACGGAGTGCCTGGTGCCGCTCCTGTCCGCCTTCCAGGATCACGCGGTCAAAGTTTCCTCTGCGTTCCCCTCTGCGTGGCCCGCGACGATCCTCAAGCGCCGCATTCCATAGATTTCGGAGCGTCCTTAGCCCCTCGCCCTGTTCCTTCTCCCCGATGCTCGCGATGTTGCCGTCGATGATGTTCTCGCCGATGGATTCCGGCGAGGTGCCGCGATTACAAGATATAAATAAAAGAAACAAAAAGGGTCAGTACGCTATCATTTAAATATCAGGCCCCCTGGAGATTTCGCGCTGCTCTTCCGGCTCGCCCCCGGACTCAAATCCACGCCCTGTGGCGGCGGCGGGGACGCTGCAACGTGCAGCGGAGCTGCCCCGTCACAGTACATAATAAGAAAATATTAAGGAAATATACAATATAATAGAAATATATACCTATTGATTGATAATCTTTATGTAATAGGATATCCTATTATCATTGTATTTTTTAAATATCTTTTAATCAATTTAAAGTTTGTTTTTTGTTTTCAAATGCGATTTTAAAAAAGATTTTGCACAGATTTATAATTTAATTTTTTAGTGTAGCAAAATTAAGTTGCAATAATAATGCACGCAAAGTAAGATATCTACTTTGTATATGATAATTTTTCATCTTGTCTTTGGTCAAGTTACATTATCGAGTTCCTGATGCCATTATAAAGAAACTTCGACTTTGTTTCAGCATAAAGTAATAGTCGTCCATTTTAAGCTTGTTTATGTAGTTCGGATCTGTCATCAAACTTTCTCGAAGAAACTGCCTCTCTGGATACGGATGCGAAACCAAACTATAGAGGTACCAGCAATTATGTTAATTATACAATAGAACACATATTGTGTTCTATTGTATAATTAATACAAAATAAATTTAAAATATTTTCTCGAACAAGATCAGCGATTTATCAACACATGCATACATTTTACACAGATTATTCTCAGATTCTCTGGTTTTTAACCACTTTTGTAAATGTAGTGTAGTAACAATTTGGAAAAATGCGAAGTAAGTAATAAATATAAAAGCTTTTGCCAGTTTTTATTATTTTTATGCAATTAAAGATCAACTTTCCCGGAGAATGATAATTCACATTTGTATAAAGCAATGTATCTTATCTCAGCTGAATATATTTTATGCGGGTTGGAATTATGAAATATCTGATTAGAGTTCCCGTCTGACGTGAGAAAGAATACTGTATATTTTTTCCACCAACGGAAATGACTGCTTAGGGAATTGCGCGACTGAGGGAGCATTTTATTTTATCCACGTTTTGAAGAGAAGGGATCTGAACATTATCTAGCCGCGTTCTTCTAACAATAAGTAAATAAGCCTCGCTTATTTATTTCGAATTGTTTTATATCACTCTTAATGTTAATATCACCCTTAATTTCTACCCCAGTGGAAACATAACGCAAAGAG